>JAYECN010502567.1:0-10642 GCA_035222435.1 Microcambeva ribeirae
GAAAGACTAAGCGAGCTGGGCCTGTTTAGCCTAGAGAAGAGAAGACTGAGAGGGGATCTGATCAATATGTACAAATACGTGAGGGGAGAATGTAGGGAGGATGGGGCCAAACTCTTCTCGGTAGTGGCCAATGATAGGACAAGGGGTAATGGGTACTCGTTGAAACACAGGAAGTTTCATCGTGAACTTCCACACGAGGAAGACCTTCTTTCCTGTGAGACTGACAGAGCCCTGGCACAGGCTGCCCAGAGCGGCTGTGCAGGCTCCTTCTCTGGAGCTTTTCAAAACCCGCCGGGGTGCCACCCTGTGCCCCGTGCTCTGGGTGCCCCTGCTTGAGCAGGGGGATTGGACTAGAGAATCTCTAGAGGTCCCTTCCAACCTCAACCATTCTGTGATTCTGTGAACAAGGAAGGGAAGTCATTAGTAACACAGCAAATTATTCCTGTGCAGATGGGCAAGGATGTAGGATGCTAATCTGTAGCAAACCAGGCCTTGTTAGTTCCACTGGTCGTGAATAACCAGCTATGTATTACTTGGCACTTCTCATGGTAAAAGAATGGACATTTTTCAACAAGTACTGTTAAATAAACACCCAGTTCTAGATTTTAGAATCATTGGAACTTTTTAAAATAGATACTGCCTGTATTTGTAAATGCTGAATTAAAAAAAACAAAACCTCAGGTCTTGTGATAAGATGATCATATACTGTACTTCTGACAGCCCTTGAGTTTATTATATTTATATGAACATCTATTTTAGTATAGAGAAAAGTAATTACTTAGCCTTTAAGAAAAGTTTCCATTACATGATACTAATCCTAAATGTTATCCCGTATGTGTCAGTGCTGTTGAATCACAGCAACTAAAGTAAAATGAAGTGGTTTTTACTATCTAGTGGGCTTTACTATCTAGTTTTACTATCTAGTAACTAAGCCTCTAAGGGTTTATATATATATATATATATATATAAGCTGTTAATAGTTCATGGTAGTTCAAGCAGTTTTATAAAACTGAATTTCCAAAGGAAGGACCTTTAGTGGAAATGTAGTGTGTCAAGTACAACAACTGTTATATCCAGTGCTGTATTAGGAAAGCATGATGAGCACTTAAAGCAGGGACAGCTATTTAAAAGGAAAAGATCTTCATTAAAACTTTGTAGTCAGATTGTTATGACTCATTTGAACCTCATGAAAGAAAGATAATAGTCAGCTATTCATCTTGTGGTCAATTACTCAGTCTTTTAGTCAAATGTCAAAAGATTAGATTTCAAATGTCTTTGTGTGTTGTATTGTTAAAGTCTGTTAAATAGTGCATACCTCAAAAGTGGCAGATGTGACAACAACATTCCAGCTTTAACATTTTTTCTATTAGAAAACGATTGGGAGTTAATTTTTTACAAACATAGATGTTTAGCTTAATTGCAGTGAATTCTGAGCTTTCTACATAGGTGCTAAAGACTTCTAGCTTACTTGTAGCTTTTTTAAATCCTTGGAGAATATTTTTCTACTTTTCTCTCTCTCAAAAATAATAGTAATAATGGTATTTCAGTCTCCAAAAGATGTTTGATTATGCCTCCCATTGCTTAGACCTTATTAGCACCACCTATCTTGCCTTGCTAGCACTCTCGGCACCTAAATTTTCAACATTCATGAAATCAGACTTTCTTGTCTGTTAGATAATGGTGCTAATAGACAGTGATAAGAGATGGTGGGAAATTGCTTAGGACTTTGATTTAAGGAATGCAGAAGAGTTGTTGGAATATTTGGCTTCAGAGTTGCAGGATCCTTCCAAAATAGGAGTTGGCCTTAACTGACCCTAAGACAGTTGTTAAGAAAAGATTTAGAGAAAACAAATTCCGATTGGTTCCTTCTTCTGAGGCCATTTGCTTATTCTTAGTACTCCCTTGCTTACAATCAAGCCTTGCCTTAAAATACAGAATATTTTAGAGCATTTTATAAGAATAATCTTTTCAAGATAGCGTACCTGGTAAAGAACTTCGGAATTATTTTTTACTGCACTGTCTTCGTGCTAAATAAATTGGCACTGTTTAGATAATCTTCAGTTTATTTAGTCATTAACAGTGTCTCAGCTAAAAATACTTGTCTTGATGACACTGTTATAATCTTGCATGAATTTTCTGCAAAAGCTTTGCAGACAATATCAAGAGTATTTGTTCAGTGACTAAAAGTAGAAGATGTGTTGTTCCTAGAGAGTACCCTTCACCTGCTTATTGTACAGCACTCTGACTATCCATGGTTTAGCTCATATGCAACATATGGCAATTCTGGCTGGAAAGAGTGCTAAGGAGGATAAATCAGGGGAATTAATGTGAACAAGAGTACTAAGAACGTTTTTCTATACACAATCAATGTTCAGAAACAAAATGCTTTTGGTTCAAGCAAAGTTACAGTAAGAAGTGTTTTTTTAAGTACAAAAAAGTGAATGCTGATAAGCTTGCATCATCCTGTCACAGCAGTTGCAGGTGATGCCACAGTGTCATTTGGATATAACCGGGAAAGCCTCCCGGGTAGGAGGTATGCATATTACAACATCTGTCCTACAGGATTTTAGACTTTTATAACTCCCAGCTAATACTGTGATAATTAGTTCAACTCTTGAGAAGAGATGTGCATAGAAGATGGTAATAATGTGTCCATGTGAGTAACAATTAATATGAGAAGTCAGTAGTGGCTGAGCCTGAATAAGTCCCTACTAGGACGTTACGAAGTTCAGAGTGTCTTTTAACAGTATTAAGATACTGTTAAGATATAAAAAGATACAGTTAAGATACATTAAGATGTCCCAAAATGCCAGCCAGTCAGGTGTAAGGCTATAACATGACATGGATAAACTTTGAAGTCTGGTATCATAAAAGATAAGTGGGAACAATATCAAAATAGCATATGAATAGTAGAGTCTTTGAGTAAAAAATAACCTTTGTCATCTTGTGATATTCAACAATAGAGCCACTTGAAAAGAATGAAAATAGAAAGTGTAATTCCTGTGAGAAACAGGTATGCCATTCAAGTAGAACAGAGCCTGTTGTCATTAACAGCCGTACCCATAGTGTGCAAAATGTCACAGCACACTTGCTAAGACTTCAAAGAATAAAATAAGTTAATAAAGGCTCAACAGGTTGTTACATCTTTTTTTGCTGGTGCTATACTATAAAAGAGAAATGTGGTTGAAGTAACCTTCACTGATATAGTCTTCGTGGCCAGGCAAGCAGATCACCATACCTGGCTGATTAAACTACCTAAGATATCTACGTTTAACATCTAAATGAAAAGATTAGTGAAAAAAAAAAAATCAAATCTTTTATTTCCATGGTGTTCAGGCTTGAGAGGCCTTACAAAGAAATATAATGACATAACTGGTCAGCTTTGTTTAATCATGGGAAATTGGTTCAATGAGTAATGTTATTTCAAAATTTAAACTGTTTTTATATTTCTAATATACCAATCATAATAGATAACCATTGATACTTTTCAAATACCTGGGCAAAACTAAGGCTTCAGGTTTTGACTGAGCAATTATATTGTCTGATAAAACTTAGGAGCAAAATACTAATTTGAAAAATACGTTTTAAATAGTATAAATGTTTAAGCTGTGGATTTTGCCCCTAGTGGTGAGGAGATTTGCAAGCTCTCTGATGACAAAGTCAGGATTCTGAAAAAACAGCAGCTCTTCAAAACCTTATGTCCTTTTTCACCTGCTTACCCATAAAAAGGGTAGTTCTGTCCTTTCCTTTAAAGATTAGGTCTTCATCCAGATTTGCTCTTCATGCAACTTTTCCTGACATGTAATTTAAGCAACGTTGTTAGACATTATTCTAGTGCTCTTGTGAGGTGAAGTACAACCCGTTCGTATATTAGGCCTAGTGGATTTGATCAGTTTTGGAGAAAATGAATAATTAGGCTAGCTATCATCTCAACTACATGTAAACCACTGATGACGTGAACTATTTAAGCTCTTGCAGATAGTAATTAAAATATAATTATGACATTGTCCATGTGTAGCTTGTCAGATATAATTAGTTAAGCTATAAGGTGATAAGGAATGAAATTCAAAACATAACTACATATTTTAAAATTTACCCAGCTTAGATACAGTTACTACGCCACAGCATTTAGAGCTATTATTTATTTTCAATTCTAGCTGATAGGACAGTCCCAATATGAAAGCAATGTATCTCTGCCAGCTCAGAGAAAGCATAAAATTTTAAAGGTATGAAATACTGTATACAAAATTAAATGACATCAATCATTTCTCTGCCATAGGGGTAATATTCTTCTTCAGATGTAATTACTTGAATCTACTGAAGGAAGTTCATTTTGTCAATTGCTAAGAACAAGCACCAGTTTTTGGAAGACCAGATCTTTGCAGTGAATAGCTGATCTTTCTTTGTTTTTCCTGAAGGCCATTCTTTCTTTGATCATATACTGCAGGTTATCATATATTGCAAGTTGCTCACTCAAAAAACTCTTGCTTCTATTCCTGTGAGCAAAATCCTGTAAAGTGTTGTTAATGGATTTATTCACACTTTCAAATCATAATTCCTAGCTATTATGCCCAGATTGTGATGTACATCCTTTAGTCAATGGTACAGCCATGAAATATGACTTATTTCACTGGATGAGGTAACAGCAAAAATGCTACTTTAAGTTTTATATAGAAATTGAAAGAAATGGTACAATTATCCATAATGGCTCAACAGTCTTTTGATACACATTTCTGCTGAATTGACTCCTGTGTCCTTTCCAAACACAGACAGATGCATATTTTGGTCCAGCACCCAACTCAAAATAACATGAAGTGTGGGTTTATACCATCATTCAACCTGGAAGATGATAATGATGATTCCAGAACTGTTATTTCCTATGCGTTTACTTTCAGAACTATATATGAATGTTGGTGAATTCATCTTCTCGCATTGCTGTTTGAATTCTCTCTGAATTTAAAGGCACTGCTTTCCCTGTGTTACAATGAGAAGCTGTAAACAAGATACAGAGAGGTGGATACGATACTCAAAGGAACAGATTATCACGGCAGGCTAAGGGAGTTTGACAGAAGGCAGGGAAACAAGATTCCTCACAAGATTTTCCTCACTTATGCAATTAGGTTAGTCAGTCATTAAGATCAAATCTGTACATTTGGAGATGAGCGTGGATACAGACATTCTCTATGCTGGGACTGAATGAAGAAAACTGACTGTGCAGGATGTACCTAGCACACTACAGTTAAGTTTATGGTATGCAAACATATGTCAGTAAAAGGTATTCATATGGATCATGCTTGTATTCTGTTACAGCATCAAGTTCAGAAGGCAGTAACAGCTAGTGCAAATAACTGATACTGCAAATAAACTGATACTGCCGTAGCTGGTATTGCAAATAAACTCCTAAATCAGAAGCTAGTCAGTATTTATGCTGCCTGTGAAACCCCGTTTCCCAGGTTGAGTTTTATCCTGCTGTCCCAGTTCAGTGGAACATTTTGGCAGACTAAATTGTTCAAGGTATTTGACCTTTTCATGCTGTGAAATTGCTACTCTGAAAACTTAGTTATATAAATCACAGAATCACAGAATGACTCAAGTTGGAAGGGACCTTTGGAAATAAATCTAGTTGCACCCCCATGCACAAGCAGGGTCACCTAGAGCACGTTGCACAGGATCCTATCCAGGGAAGTTTTGAATATCTCCAGAGAAACAGAGTTCATAAGCTCTCTGGGCAACCTGGTCCTGTGCTCTGTCACCCTCACACTAAGGAAGTTTGTCCTCAAATTCTGATGTAACTTCTGGTGTTTCAATCTGTGGCCATTGCCTCTTGTCCTATTGCTGGCCACTGTTGAAAATAGTCTGGCCTTATCTTCTTGACCCCCTCCCTTAAGATGTTTGTATACACTGATAAGATGCCCTCTCAGTCTTCTCCAAACTAAACAGGCCCAGCTTGCTCTGCCTTTCCTCATAAGAGATGCTCCAGTCCCCTAATCATCTTTGTAGCTCTATGCTGGGCTCTCTCCAGTAGCTCCATGTCTCTCTTGTACAGGGAAGCCCAGAACAGGACACAAAGGGCAGGACTCAAGATGTGGCTTCACAAGGGCTGAGTAGAGGGGGTAGCATCATCTCCCTTGACCTGCTGGCAATGCGCTGCCTAATGCACCACATGATACCAGTGGCTGCCTTGGCCACAAGGCCACATTGCTGGCTCCTGGTTAACTTTTCCAGCAGAGCTCCTAGGTCCTTCTTAGCAGAGCTGCTTTCTAGCAGGTCAACCCTCTACCCGTACTGCTGCATGGGATTATTCCTCCCGAGGTGCAGGACCCTGCATTGCCTTTGTTGAACTTCCTGACTTTTTTCTCTGCCCGTCTCTCCAGCCTGTCCAGGTCTCTCTGAATGGCAGTACAGACCTCTGAATCTCTCATTTCTGCTGTCAATTCCTTCTGCTTCTCTTCAGTTCTTACATAATTCATTGACCTTGCAGTTTGGCAGATTTTCATTCTTCTAGTCTTCCTGTCAGAGCTTTTGCTTCATACAGCTGTGCTAGAGAAAAGAAAAGGCAATAAAACAGGCCTTGTACACCAAGTGTCTTTCTCTCTTCCGTTGTACATCTTCACAGGGCACCAGCTCAACCCGAGGGTCATAAAGCCATCTTTTCTGTTCTGTGGTGGCCATCTCTCACACTGTATTTGTAGCAATTCCCTTAACTTTTTTTTCTCATCTAGAAGAAATCAATTGGATCTAGAAGAAAGCAGCAAGAGCCCAGATTCTCAGCTAAGGCATCACATTCACAGCAGGATCCAGTCCTGCTCCTTGTTGAGGCAGCTGATGTAATTCACTGCTCAGGTTTCAAAGACGGGTGGCTTAGGCCAAGATAGTGTAGTAGACCAAGCTGTTTTATATGATCTTCCAACAGTGTCCTGACAAAAGCTACACAGAGGCACTGAATTCTTCTGGAGTCAAGATTGTCTTGATTTAAATGAGCAGAGCTGTGGGGCCAGGCAGACTGACGACTTAGGGCCGGGTGACTTAGCTTGTTTGATGCCAGGGTCAAGTAGCTGAAGGCTTTGCTGGTGTAGCTCGTGCTGTTGGTGAGTATTGCGTAAAGAGCTTTAGTTACAGCCTGAAGTGAGAGCGGGATCACCGTGTGAGGGGTTTGAGCTCAGCGATCCTGGTAGAAAGGTCAAAGATCCTGCAAAGGCCAAAGCAGAACAAGTGTCCATTTAAACAAAACAAGACATAAAACTGAACCACTTAATAAGAAGGGTAGTAATATCTGAGGCAAGAAGTCTGTGGTTAGATTTTGGAGGTTTAATCAGATGTGGCATTATTGTTTTGGCTGGAGGAGAGCAAATTAGAAAGAAAGTCTGCTGGTCAAAAATTTCCTAATGCTTTTTTGGGAAAACAGTTAACTGAGTAAGTTCAAATGTCTTAGTGTCAGAGCCAGCAATTTCTGTCATCGTGGTTATGGCATTATCTGGTTCTAGTTACACAACCAGAGTTACTGTCATGTGACATCCTGACTGCAGTTTAAATCCTTTGGTCACAGAAGTGTAAATATGCCAAGGTCACCTCAGATGGTTGCAGTTACTGGTTGTCTTTTATTTTGTTTCTGAACTTAACTGATGCTAATGTAGAACACTACAGGAAATTGTGTTACAGATCCAGTTTTGTTGTAATGACCACTAACAAATTCCTTTTGTTTATGCTCTAGCTTTTGCTGTCATACTTTGGTCTAGTTGTAATAATTCTAAAAGACTCTCACTTTTAAATCCAAGTATTTGCATTTAGTGAGTTTTGATCCTGTGAAAGGCTGGTGTAAATAAGTCAAGAGGAATAGGAATAAATACTTAGTATCTTTTCTTCCAAGGCACAACTTTTTGGTAGAGAAATTTATAGAGTTTTTACAATTATTCTTTACTAAATATGTGTAAGAATATTGCTCAGCTCTTGTTTTATTTCTGCCTTTTGAAACTCTTTGAAAAAGTCAGTATTTTCAGAAGTCAAGGTTCGTTGGTCTTTATCACTCTCAGTCCGGGGACTCTTGAATGTCTAGCTAGAACAATTAGTGCTGGAAACATTGTTCAAAGCTGTTGAATGTTGTCAAATTGTGACAACAGTCTAGTGCTGTATCTGCCTTCTAAAGCTGTTCCTATCTGGACTATACAGATTTTGCAGAAAAGCAGCCTTCTGAGTTTGAATATGGTCTCTCAAAGATTTGGCAGAAGGGGAAGGTGATGCCGAAGCAGAGGCACAGACAGATACTTGAAGCAGATAAACAAGGTTTAATCTTATGTGATAGGAAGTCTATTATTAAAATAGCAATCTCTTTAGAAGAATTTCTGATCTAAATTTAGCCCAGGATACAAATTCCCTCTAAGTCAAAAGCCAGTTCCGAAAATCTTGTTGAATGCAAAGTTATGATTTAAGAAAAATGAACAGATTTGAGTCTGGCAAGGAAGAACTTTGTGTTTAGTTTTTACTATTTGTTTGAGGACTTTATGGAGCCTTTAGTTTTCTAAAATCATACACCATATATTAAATCACAACATGCAAGTAGAAGCTTTTTCATGTAGTTGTGAAGCAAAACAACAAGCACTATCTCAGTCTTGTTTTAGAGGAGATTTTAAAGACTGTTTAATCTCAAAGACTAAGATGTAATGTTACGTGTTTTTGTTTCTCATGTGGATCATTAAAACCTGCTACTTGGAAAAACTCCTAAGCATTATCTAACTTCTGTCTGACAAAATCAAGAGATTTTAGTTGTTCTTGTAAGGGATATAGTAGGATCCATGAAAATTTGACTTGAAATGTAGCATAATTGTGCTTTATAATGGAATACAGTATCTACTGTCTTTGAAATATGGAGAAAAATATTAGAAGAGCTTCTAAAAAGCTTACTTAATATCAGCAGCAATATTACTCAATCCAGACAATGTGATTTTATCACTGTCTTATTTGTTCTTTTTATTATTGAAGGTTCTGCTTGCAAGCCCTGCAAAGCTGATGTGTTGAAAGACTGTGTCAAAAAAAACAATGCTTCAGTGAGTGTGAGAACAATTCAGGTTAGGTGTCTAACACATGCAGTGCTGGGGACAGAAATATTTTAAATATTTACCCCTTGAAATTACCGTATTGCCTCCAACTCAACCCTCTCCAGGTCCTCCAGTTACAAGGGTTATTTCTCTGCGAATCTGCTTCAGGCGAAATCAGAAGGGTTAATGCAGGCTGCCCATCTGAGCAGTTTAAAATAATCTAGCAGTTTGCTGGATGAGACTAGGGAGTGCTCACCCTCCCATCCTCTCCCCTTCACTCCCCAAAACTGTAGCAATAGTAGCCTCTAACAGCTGATCACAGGCCAACACCTGGGAAGTATCTGCGGTAAACAAAGCATGTGAAATGGATGTGTGTCTGGCAGCCACTGGTATTCTCTTCTACCACACTGCTAATTACCTCTTAGGATGATAGCGCTCAATTTATATCCATCAAGGACTTTGGACTTTATGCTCCCTGATCAGTAAAAGGATCTTATTTGTGATGTATCTAACATGCATTAGTGACAGAACTGGCAGCATATCTTAGGATGCCGTTGGGTACTAGTTTTCATCTCTGAAGAGCAAAACTTTAATTTGAATAAATGATTAAAGAAAGAAATGGTTATGGTCCAGGTCCATAACCTTTCTGATATGAGCATTTAAAGTGTTTGGCCAGTGGGCCCTATTTTTTTTCTCTATTGTTCTCTTTTTAATAAATTTCCATCTTTTGTCCAATTATTTTCATGCTACTTACCAAATGTAAGGAGTAGAAAAACTAGAGACTGTGATGCCAACTGTATGGTACCCAAACAAATCAAATCTGACTGCTGAAATGAGACGCACTGAAGTCTTATCAACACTCTGAAGAGATCTCTTGAACATCATTACATTCCATAGTTACACAGCGCGCTCTCACGTCAACTTTGGATTTTTTTTCTGACAGAACTAGAAACATCTTACCTTCTGATTCCTTTTGAACAAGTGTGTGCTCGTGTTCAACAAGTTACACTCCTGGGAATAAGGACCCTCTCAGAGAAGGCTGTTTAGAACAAAATCCCCTGCCTTTTGCAGCTTTGATGTTACATACTCAGATGTGCTGTGAACTTGGTTTCAAATAGCTTGATTACATGTTCTGACTTGATTATAATATGGTTGAGTCATTCAGACACCAAAACTTGAATTCACCTGAAATTTTGTTACAAAATGCTTCAGGGGATTCAGAGGATAGAAAAACCCCCATTTTCTTTTCTTTTTCAAGTGACAGAAACTCCTAGGGGATCAGTGATTGTGACTTTCAGAAATATTCCTTTTCCATGTATGTCATTCTAACCACAGTTCTTTATGTAGATTAACGACAGTCCTGCTCAGTTTGTGTAATTTGTTGTATTTTGCTGTTTTTGTACTGACCAGTCGAGTATTATTAGCAGTATGTGATTTTTTTGTGAGTCCTAGATTGTTCAGGAAGTTACATTATTTCCTATCTTGTGTTATTCTCAAATATTTTTTAATGAGAAAATCCACAAAAATCCACAGCTTTTTTTTTTTTTTTTTTTTTTTTACCTAAATAAATTTAATAAGTTTTAAAGGTTTTCAGGTCTGCTGCCCATTTA
>JAYECN010502567.1:10652-63686 GCA_035222435.1 Microcambeva ribeirae
TTTTTTTTTTTTTTTTTTTTTTTTTTTTTTTTTAATCTCTGAGCTGTTCTAAATACCTGTTAGTCATAATCACCTGCATGATTGTTACATGGATTAAATGTTCTAAGAAAGACAACTTCTGTTTTGGGAGGACTCCCTTTGGCCTAGAAGAGTTTGGCACAGTTCCCTCCGGAGTCCTTAGTTCAGTCATCTTTCCTGCACCAACAAACAATGTCAGCGTGTCAGTAAATTGTTGTCTTCTAACAACAGCTGCCAAACTTTGCCGACTTTGACAAAGATGAGTAGATCCGTGTCATGTCTCTATCTTTGAATGTGTGATTCAAACCAAAAAAATACCCTGGCACTCCAGATGTCAGTTGGATATTTCTCTTGGGCATCCAAACTCAAGACAATATAATGCTTCCCCGTCCACTTCCAACCTAGTTGTAGTAAAGGTGATAACTGTTTTTTTGTTTTTTTTTGTTTTTTTTTTTTCCTGATTGCCCCTCACTGTATCCATTTTCGTGGATGCAAGGGAAGGACTGCCTGCTCTGGCACATCTTTCAGTGTCTGCCGTGTGGAAGACAAGCTGAGATTCCCATAAAGGGAAGCACTGGACAGCCCTGACCACTGCACTGTGACCACTTAAAATGAGATTTTTTTTCCTCAGAGTCAGTGATTCATTACTCAGCCACAGAATGTCCAGTAGCTTACCCAAATGTACAGAATTTGCTTCCTTAAATGCTGATTGATTTTAAGGTCAGAGTAGAAAATAATTTTCAAAGCAGCAGTCATGCAACTGATAATTTCAACAGCCCCTTCTTTCTTTTTCCACAGAATATGATGTGCATGACTCACCAAATCTTGAAATCCATAGTGTCCTAATTTTAGATCAGAGTTTTTGTGCAATAATATTATATGACTAACACTTAACAGGTGTTCTTAAAACTCAATTAACAATAAAAACAGCATGCCTTTTAAAAATTGTTGCTACTCTAAACATAGACTTTTCTTTAGGTTGGTGACTATCAGTTGTTCAAAACACATCTTTGCTACTGGGACTTTGACACAAAAATCACCAATTAAGTCCCAGGTTTATCTAGGTAAATATGTCTTTAGGAAGAACCTTTATGACATAAGGGATAGTTTTTGGTGCTTGGGCTCTGAGGAGCTATTTTCTGTGCAAAAAAAAATCTATCAGACTACTGTCCTGCAATGCTTCTTAGCAGTAATTTTGAGTTTTCTCATTAATTAAAAAAAGGATGAAATATGTTCACCGCTTACTGTGGCCATGCAGTTTTGTTATCTTGATTCATTAGAAAAACGAATAAAAAAATAAAAAGTCACTCTGAAAGTAAAAGAAGGAAATCAAAACTAGTAAAGACCCCCTCTATAATATCCTTGGACAGTCAGTTGGATAGGTGGGATATGAACGGGAAAAATGGTTCTCCCGAAATGGAAGGGAAGCTGGGAACAAAGAGAAACCTTTTTGCCGGGCTGCAGCTTTTGCTCCCGTCAGCGGAGTGCAGAGCAGCGTTGCTGGGGCAGGCGCCCCTACTCTAACATCTTCCTCTGCTAGAAGCACATGGGTTTGCTGAATGCTCTAATTGCTGCTAGGCATGAAAGGATTGCCTAGAAGATTGCTTCCTAGGCTGTCCTTTGATGTTTCATATGATTTGGAAGTGAAGATTTCTTTTCCTTTATCCGTCTTGCTAATAGATGAGAATAAAATACCTCATCTCCAATTTTCATTCCAGAAGGTATCATGGCATATTCTATCCGATTAGATGTATTATGGGCCGAAAGACTCCTTTTATCTTTCAAAAAGATTTGTAAAACACAAACATAGTCATCATAGTCCACATTCATAAAACACTATTAACTGCATGTTCAGTTCATTGCAGGGGTCTCTTTAGGCAGGGAAAATTCTCTTCAGTGAACACTAGGTTTGCCAAGTGCTATAAAAGCAAGGTTTGGAATTTTGGATATCATCACTTTACCACAGATTATTAACTAGAATCACAATTAAAACAGTTCTCTGTAATTCTAACTATGCTAATTTGTCAACACAATAATTCCAGGGCTTCAAAAATTCAAGTTTTGTCACACTTTTCTACAAGTTTTGAATAGCAAACAAGTGCAGCGAGGTTTGATATTTTGAAAATGTCCTTACCTTTACAAATACATATAAGGCATAATTAGTGTACTGTGAAGCATTATAATAAATCTAGCTAGGCTAAATTTAAACTATAGTTAAATATAAACTATATGATGTGATATATTTTGTTTCAGTAGTTTGTGTTTGCTGAACTTTACCAATTAGCAAAATAAAAAAGAAAAGATACAATAAGTTAGTTAATACGATTCTACTTAAATCTTTTAGTAAGAAATGCCCATCTGAAAGAACTGATGCCTACCTTTGTGTAAGATGTCCCTAACACAGTCCTCTGACAATGTGGACTATTGCCAACATACTTGGAAGTCAACATACTTAGAATTGTGCAGCCTTTTTTTTTCAATAGAAGTCTTTGATTTATTCCAATTTACCTCTCAGCTATGATACATAATTCAGATTCAGATCCACCACTTTCCAAGTTCAAGGTGCATGGTGTATGCCTTTAGACTCGGGGCCTATTTGACTTTCTAATGAACAGTTGTGAATTAATGCATAAGAAACAAGTATCTTTTAGTTATGATTCGGAAAAGTAAAGCATGAAGTTTTTAAACAGAACTATTTTTTTAGGCTATATTGAAAATTAAGAAGCATATGGTTCTTGAATCAATTGCAAAAACTAACAAAAAATCTTTAAAGTATTGCTTTAAAATATAGACAAATACAGACATCGCTCTAAAGTTTTTATATTATGATTCACTCAAATTATGAATACAGTTTCCTTCTTTTTTAGAATTGCATGCTTTTTCCAGACTATCTAGTTTGGGATTAAATTCTTTGGAATGCTGATAGGTATTTGTCTTGATCTTTATAGCTGCCTTTGAGTAATTTGGGTACAGTGCCAGTGGCCAGGGCTGTTAAACTCCCATTGCATTTTGACATGGTCACTGTAAATTATACCACTTTCCCTGCTTTTTCTTTTGAGCACAAGGAATGTATATTTTGTCTTGTGGCATAAGCAAGGAGTATATTTACATGTCTACAGTTGTGGCCTCAATTTTCATTTGTTTGTAACACCAAGTGTTTTAAAGGATATGTCTGAAACATTATTTACTTGGCAAGAGATCCTTCTGCTTTATTTTTTGTCTGTGGAACCAGATGTTTGTGTGATTCATACAACAATCAGATAATGTGTTAAGGAACATTTTAATTGGATGTTTAATTTTGGTTGTCTTTATAATAAAATTCTGATGTGTTGCATTTTCCTACAGTATTTTAAGTACGGGAAAAGATTTAAGGCCAAATTTTCCAAATTTAACAAACATATCTTTGTATCTCTAACTCTGTATGTGCATGTATCTGTCTTTGTAAAATGCAATAATTCTGATGTTTTCAATAACTAAGTAAATGTAGAGAATTCTGCAGCATTTCGGCTGTCCAGAAGCAAGTTTCCTAATATATATTTGCATCCCCCTTGGATGTAAGCAACTCAAGAGAATAAAATCTGTGGGATTACATTCATGTGTGTATGGGTTAGGAGAAGGATGAGCCTGCGCTTCACCTCCTCAGGCACTGGACCTCAGCAGAAGTGAGCTGCTTGCCAGAGAGAAACAGTCTGGTGTGGCCAAGAGAATAAACAAGTTGATCTCTTCCAACTGGAAAAGGATGGGATTGCAAATGGGAGTGGAAGATCTTTTTGCTCCATTAACTACTGGTCGCTTTCTACTTCGGGCTGTCGTGCAGAGAGGATGGCTGCCTCAGAGTTCCCACTACGTTGTAAATACAGCAACACATACAGTACCCTTCACTGGACAGGTCCTCTCCGCGTTATCCCTAAGTCCCTCTTCTAAGGGTTATATGTAAGCCAGCTGCAAATAATAGGAGCGACTCAGTCATTTTGATGTGGCTCTGGGTTTTGTGGTCGTATACAGGGAGAAACAGACTGTACTTGGACATATCCCTGCAGGAAATTTTGCAGACCTCGCTTTGATAGGGACCAACGTTTACTAGACTGTTTTCTTAGGTTTGTTGTAATTTAGTCTGGTGAAAAAAAGGCATAGAAGAACCACAAGTTTTGTGTTGGGTAGACATACAATTATGTCTGTTTATTTTCTTCTTGGTGGGTAGTGGTGACATCACTGAAATAGGTCTCAGCATGCTGTCTCATTTTTGTATGAAGTGTTCAGAGCTGAAGCAGAAACTGTACTAAAAAAAAAGGAAATTAAATGTGCAAGATTAGACTGATATGATTTTGAGAGTCTGGTTATGCAGACAAAAAACAGGAAATTCAAAGTTTAGCCTGAGCTGTAGTCCATCAATCAAACTGTTGCGGAAGTCTAACACTAATAATCATAAAAAACACAAAGATGTGAGATCTAAAAAGAGTGCAAGTCTTAACAATCCTGACCTGCTACTGTATTCTAAAGGAATGTTTTTTTCTTTAATTTCCTTAGGAAGGTGACGAGGGAAAGAAAATCTTTCATATAAGCTAGTTAGTGTGGCAGCTTTCAAAGATGCTAAAGCACCCCATATATTAACGTACTCTCAAAACCTTAATGGTGTAAATACCCATTGTTATTTTATAATGTGCTATTTCAATCTTATATTTTTATGTTTGTAAAAATACATACAATTGCTTCTTAAATCATTAAGGTTGCTCTGTATTCGTAGTGTTCAGCAATTGGTTCTATAGCAGTGATTAGAGACTTTAAATTTATGAGAGGTTTAAAATATGGTTGAAAAATAACATACTTTTTTGTTCATCTCAGTGACGTCCCTGGGATATACTTCAGTCGTGTTTTTGTACGTTTTTGACGGTCATGGGGATAAGAGTCTTGCTGAAGTATGGGTGCAGAAGAGGAGGCTTTCAGTCAGTATTATAAAAATTGTAATAAAATTATGTGATCTGGCAATTCTGGGTCTAGTGCTGAAATAATGTATCTTTTACTCATATACATTTTTCTGAATGGCAGGGGGTTGATGGGCTTCCAGGCTGCAGAAAGTGACTCCTGACCTTCTCATCCATAGCCTCCCTCAGAGTCATTATTTCCACTGTGCTAGAGGTAGCTCTACAGCAACTACTTGTTAAACTGCCCTCTCTCCTTCTTCTCTTTTCCATCTGCAACGAACTGAAAAACTTTGTCAGGCAAAAGTCAGTTATACTCTAATTCCTCATGTATATAAAGGAAATATAAGAGGAAGAAGTGAAAAGTGAAAAGGTTAGGAATAGCTGGCATAGGAAGTACTGCAGTCTTTGAGTCTATGCAGCAGCAAGGGTTCGTGCGTGGCTGTACTGAGGTGAGTCATCAGCAACAGGGACCCCTCCTGTTACCTCGAGCGCTTAGCCTGAGTGCAGACCTGGCAGCAAAATCCTTGTTGCGCTCCAGTCCAGGGAACTGCAGAGATGCACAGTCCTATCGAGGGCACAGTGCTAAGAGCAATCATCGTGAATGTCAGGCTAAGAAATTTCACCCATGATCCAAAAGAGGGTGACGCATCTCATACTACTTCTGTTACTTTGCGCTGCTTTGTTTAGTGGGATTTGTTGGAAATGTTGCTGTTCATGCTTCGGTGGCGGAGAGGGAGGACAATGTATTAATGCAGTTATAATGCATGCAGTTAAAAAGACTGGCTGAAAATATTTATACTTATCTGGGAAAACAGAATTCCTAATTCTACCAGATCATGATTGAATGTTCACAACTGTCTGCGTGAAGCTAGTATTCCAGCAATTATTTTATTTTCTTTGTATACTTTGAATGCAAGAAAGTTATGTGTCATTATAATCAGCATTCTTTTCTAATGGAAGTACTTACAGGGATCAGTGAGTCTTGGAAAATGTAATCTTTGATATCATAGAAAAATATGATTTTTATATAATGCTTTCAATGCTTTATGTGTTATCCCACAAGCAAGAGGTATTCTAGCTGTTATATTGAGCATAATCCTGTTCAGTTCTACAGTTAAATCATATGGGGAAGGTTGCAGTTGACTAACCGCTTTACAAAGAAAGAAAACTGTAGTCTCCAAGCCTGATATAGTCACTGTGTAGCTTGGAGAAACTGGTAACATCTCATCAGCAGGAGCAATGTTACAGACTTGCATGCCAGCTCGCTACAGGTGAGTTAAGGATTCCTTGTAGGTGTGTGGTTAGTGTTTTATGTAATTCTCCATGCATTTAGCAAGTTTGCATCAGTTTAGCTCTCTTTATAAGCTACCCCAGACAAAAAAAAAGGGGAGGTATCTCTAATAAGGATGAAAGAAAAAATAAGAAATTTAATAAATATTCATGATGTATGTGAAATTTAGTTTTATGCTAAGCTGTTATTTTTAACTGTGCTACCTTCAAAATTGTTTTCCTTTTGATAGTATTTTTTTTTTTTTTTTTTTTGTCTCATTGTCTCCATAGGACTGGCTCATCACATCTGCAATCTCCTAATAGAAACTGTGGCTCTGTACTTGGCGGCAGATGATAAAAGCAGCACCAAAACAGCAAATGCGCTGCTTCTGTCCTTGCTTGACATTTTGCACTGCATGCTGATGTATACAGCAAACATTGTACGCCTGACTTTACAGGTAATGGAATTTATTTCCTGGTGATCACCATCCTAAATATTTCTTACTTTCCCTCCTGCTACCCTAATGAAAAAATCCCACTGGCCTATTTTTATTAAATTCTTAGTTTGATGGACATAGGAGAGCCTGTGTTTACAGTTGTGTGTTGCTGTTTCCTGTAGTTACCTGGCTGGCCTGCATGTCTCACTGTGAGTTGACAACACGGATCCTAGACAACTGTTTCCTTTCTGGACTCCATAAATGGCTTAATTTGACACTCTCTTAATAAGGTTTCAAAGCATTTTCCTTCAGTTCTTTTTAAAAGAAAAGGATTACTCCACAAAAATCAATTTTTATTATAAACCACACATTACTGTACCTCAAAAGTACATACTTAACGTCTACACATGTACTCACAGAAGTATTCTCTTTCTTAGGCCACTGTTTGTCTTCTAAGTTTCTCTTTGAACACTGCAAAACAGGGCATTGGTGGGGCTCCATTTTTCAACAAAATCTCCTTCCCCCTTAAAAATGGAACACAGAATATTGTTCAAAAAAATTACAGATTGTTCTTAAGAAGAAAAAAATATGTTCACCATTCTTTTTAAGCATAATGGTAGGCTATTGATATATTTGCCTTGTTTTAAAATGTACTGCACTTTTAAATGAACACCAGCACTTATTCTTTATGTTCAGTTTTTGATATTCTTGGGATTATCCACTGAAGAATGAGGAATCCTAATAGGCCCAGCATATCACACAAGGACAGGGATTGCTGTACAAGCCAGCTTGTATTATATTTCAGGACAGGGCTTTGTTTTTTTGAAAAGGTCCCTGCCATGGGTTTTTTGGTTGGTTGGTTGGTTGGTTGGTTGAGGGTTTTTTTTAGAAGATTTAATGTATGAAGCAATTTTTAAAAGCCCGCCATTGTTTTCACACAGAGTTTCATAATGAATACTGTTACCACCCATATATTTTGCTCTGAGTGAACAGTTTTTGTGAAAATATGCATGCCATATTGAAATAGAATTCATATACAGGAAGCAGAGTGTATAGAGAGACATTTATGGCTTTGGAGATACTTTTATATATGCAGTTCATAGCATTTTGCTGAAGAAATATAATGTAGGTCAGCATATTCCACCTGTTCAGAATGGGCATAACAACATGAGGCCCTTTTGCTTGCGCTTATTGTTACAGAGTGTAGCTGCTCATTGGGAGTCTAGCAGTACTTAGAGAGTGTGTAAGTCTCCTTCAGACTTGCATTCAAACTTCTACTGCCTAATGGACCTTATTTGTTTCTCATAACTGAATGCTCACCAAAGCTGCATTTTATTTTTATCTCATCTTATTAAGGCACAAAAAGCTGGCACAGGAGGGGACACGCAGGCTGCGGAAGACCTTCTGCTTATCAATAAACCCCTGACGGACCTAATTAGCCTGCTTATTCAGCTGGTAAGTATTTGCTTGTAAGTCTGTTGAAATGTTGCTGAAGTTAGAATTATTCATCTGCATTCAGCATCATAGAGGTCTGTTTGCTCTATTTGCCAGGTTTTCATAGTTTCTAAGTTCCTAGTGCAAAGCAGGGAAAGCAAAGATCTTAAAATTTATAAGGAACTGTACTGTAGCCCTGACACAAGCCACCAGCGCAGCCTCCATCGTACGATGCCAGAGATTTCTGTATCAGCTGTGTGTGTGTAGTGGCTCATACCAGAGGAGCACTTCTTGATCTGGACAGAGCCCTTAGGAGTCTGGCAGACTGCCTCAGCCTTTTAGGCAACGCAAAGACAGAAAAGGGCTACCTGAAAATACCCTTCATATGTGGCATCAGACTGTTCTTTCCAGTATGTCTTTCTTACAGGCATTTCAGATTCACTGACGAGGCTACCATGCATTTCTCTGGAGTTTGAGTATGTTCTCTTCCAGCCTCAAACTTTTTGGAATTGTTCCTCATAGTTTTGATAGAGATTTTCAGATATGAGTAGCTGTAGTCTTTTAGTGTTTAATAAAATATTAAAGTGTGTACTATCTATCATCCTTTATGTTGAGAAAGTATGTCATTTTTTTGTGTGTAATCTCCATTACACTTGTTGCAAGGTCCTCCTTTGATGGATTTATTACAATTAGCTATTGACAAAGGCTTTTTGGAAATAATCACTGAATGACCTAAAACAGACCTACTGCGTTTCAACTACGTAATTTTTCATCTTTACTAATTGTTTTAGTTTATTTTCTCTTAGTTTTTAAAATTACTATATAAATGGTAAAAAAGTGAGACATGAACAGATCAAATGTTTCTTTAAAGTGAAACTAGACATAAATTAAAATTCCATTCTCTCCCTAAAGAACACTAAGGAACAGGAAATTAGAAGCTAAATGCTACTCAACTTACACCACCTGGAAGTCTTTTGTAAGTTTTAATTAAAGGATAGGATAACTGTAAGTTAGGAGGTACTGATTAGATTCTGACTTGCCCCTGTATTTCAGAAGCATGGCTGTAAATTACCACTGGGCTTTGCTTTGTTATTTATTTCTTTGTATTTCCATGTGTTGAAAATGCTTCATGGAAACTCTTGATGACTTGCAAGTAAAGAGGAAAGATAACTGGTGCTTAATCTTTTTTTTTTTTTTTTCCCTAATTTTGGTGAATGTTTTGAGGAAGTGCTGTACTTATCTCCTGAGCAATCTTGCGAGGAACTCTAAGTCATCTTTCAGTTCTTGGGTATAGCTACTTTAAAATCTTTCTGTATCTAAGCAGCTCCATCTTATCAGAGCCCTCATCTCAATTAGCTGATTGTTTTGTTTCGTTTGTGTTAAGATCTCAAGTGCTAAATTTCAAAAAATGATCTAAATAGCCCCCAAAATAATTTGAAGGTACTAACTGTAGTACCTTTGAAAAATCTATCTGAGCATGTCAGTTCAAAAGTGAGCACAAGCCACCTGTGAAGGTATGGAAAGGTAAGAAATTAGAGTGCAGGCATACCTGCTTTCATTATGTGTTGGACGACATACTCTACAAATTTCTTGGTTCACACATGATTTTCTAGTCACATACTGCATTCAAAGGTGTCAAAAGAGCAGGGTTTGTGCTTCAGTTCCAATCTGTAGAAAACATTTTCTAAATACTAGTAAGTAAATTAATGTAGGCTCAGTACTGGTTCATTGAACCGTAGCTGTGGCTAGTCATGGAAAAAAATACTAGAGAGCACAAAACATTTAAGGCGTAATTTCTTGAGAGCATTCAGTATTCAAAGACTACTATATGAAGATTTAGTAGTTGCCGTCATCCTATGGAATTAAATGGTTATATATTAATTTAATGTTTCTGTAGAGTTTTCTGTAATTTTGTGTATCTTATCAGCAGTGTACATGCAAACAGTACTACTGAGAACAGATCAGTGCAAGCTTTACTGTAAGTAAGTAAAGGGGAAAAGTTTTATTCTTTGCCTCTTTCAGAAGGCAAAAAGGAAAAGACTTGATTTGAGGAAGTTTATACTTCTTCAAAGAATTAATAACAAGAACCTGTTAAACTGTAGCATCATTTCTTTGCAAAATAAAATAACACGGTGTATTATTGAAAGTTGTTCATGGAAGCCAGCTCTGGTTTATTCTGTTTATGCACTTAGAACAGAAAATTCTAAGGAAATGTCTTGCTGAACCAACCTCACAATTTCTTGAGATAACCATGCTGATGTACAAATGTATCCTGATTGCCAACTTAGTCCAGCTTGATATTCGCTCGTGATCATACACTGATACAGTTGGCTTCTTGCGCAGGTACAGGATTGACTCACACTGAATCTGCAGTTAGACAACTTGTTTATGCCCCCTCTAAAGTGAAATCAGTCTCTCAGGTTATAAGTTCTACCTACCCCTGGGTCACACAAATAGACTTAGGCAAACTTAAGCCCAAGCCAGCTGTGCTAGTCTGCTTTCATTGAGTTATATAAGTCTTTAATTTTGTTTTGAGGCATCCAATTCTTGGTGAATTTTATTTTCTGCAGATAGCAATAGCTGCCTTAAATTTAGACTTAAGTTACTGAGTTGGAATTATTTTCTCTGATTTGCTATTTCTCCCATCTGAAAATATTTGTAATTTCGTACGTCACCTGGACTAAATGATTTCACTTATTGATATTTATATCCTTCAAGCAGATTGTTCCCTGCCCCAGTGACTTGTTTATTTATTTATTCATTTTCCTTAAGATCTGCATCTTTATCTTTCCTCAAAAATCAATATGAGTTAAACTTGAAAATGTCAAAAATTTAGAATCAATTTTTCCCTTTTGTAATTTTGATGTAGACTATCACAGCATAGCAAAGCAAGTGTAAGAAACATAGATTGCATATAAATAAACCTTCAAAGTTCTTAGCACAAAAGCAGAAATAATTACAAATCTGTCACACAGAAACTCTGCAAATACAAAGGTTTCAGTACTTAGTTCCGTGATCAGTATAGCCTTTAATTGATCAATGAAAGGAAAATATATTGAGCATTTAGTCTTTGTCTTGACAACTTCAGAGTTTAAAAGTTAATTACAGTTAGATTTTTTTGTCTATTTCTCTACTTGAAAATAAATTCAACCTGATTGTTATCCTGAAGTTTGCAGCAATTACACAAGGGCTAAAACACCTTCTATTGCTTTAATGTAATGGTTATGCTGCAAATGCTAGATGGGTCTCCAGAACGCTCAGTTGTACTTCTGCATTTATGTTGGCTGCTAAATCAGGGAAGTCTGATTACAAAAGATAGCTTCTGTAAACTCAATGGGCTTTTTAAGCAGCTGGAAAGACTATATTGTCTTGCTACTATTTAGAAAATGCAGCTTCACTTCTCTGTAGATACTGCATTTCCCTTCAGTCCTTAAAGCAGCTTATCAGATTTCTAACAGCTTATCTTGCCTTTTGTCAATACACTTCATTATAGTATAACATTGATAATTGATTGTTGTGCTTTGTAGTTTTTTAATTTACTGGTGAAAGATCAGTTAATCAACGTGCAAACAGGAAGAAGACAAATATGAAGCTTTGGTGCTTGTGGATGAGTGAGATGACCTCTTCTAGGTCCATTTTGTCTTGGTGTTCCACTGATTCTAAGGCAGTGCCTTGACTTCAGAGCGTGCAAAGTCATTAACTATTGGATAATATTTATATTTTTAGTATATATTCTTTATTTTTATATATTACATATAATTTATATATATCCTGTATTTATATACAGTAAATATGTAATATTTACTATATATAGATTATGACTTCAAAAGAATGATAACCACATAGACGATGTAGAATTTTATTTTCCGTTTCTTAGGAATGGAGCCAGTTTTATGGTGGAAGTGGAAAGAAGTTTTTTTCTGTACTGTGAGGTATATGGCTGAATTGTATTTGAAATTTTATCTTTAAGTATTGTGCAGAATTCTTTTTTTACAGAGCTGCCCTTTAAAAAAAAAAAAAAAAACACCAACAAAGGAAATGAGAATATATTGTTATAAGCGAGGAATTTTGGAGTGGGAATTTAGTTTCTCAACAAATAGGCTGTATTAAAATTAACTGGAAAAATATTGTTCTCTAAAATGTTTTCCCTTAAGTAGGATGACAATTTTGATCTAAGCCAAAATATAATATTTTAGTGTTTCATTTAAAACTGTCCATATTTACCAATAAGAAGAGCATAGTAAAGTTAACGGATATAATAATGATGTTTTGCTTTCATGTTTTGTTTAATGTTTGCAAAATCCTCTTCTGTATAGTTCCCAATGGTGCTTCTTTTACAGCACATTCTGTAATCACATTACTGATCCAATGAACATCTATCTCTTGTTGTAATAAACTCTTTGTGTATAACCTCATTAATGCACTGAAATAGTGTCCCCGCCGGGTATTCCAGGCAGTTTCATTGTAGCTCTAAAATTAGATGCCCTAACAACTCTAGCGCTGTGAAAACTGCCACTTCAGCTCAAATGATCACACATTTCTTGCAATGGTTTGCAATTCATGAACACACTGTAACTGGTCTCAAAATGAAGGCGCCTTTGACAACTGACTACGAAAATATAGATGTGTAATAACAATAAGCTTCCTGTTTTACACTACATTAACCTTCAAATACATGGAGCAGGTACCACACAGAATTAAAGATAAATAGAATTTTACGTTATGAGTTTGTTTACAGGAGATTATAACTTGGCCATAAAAATTAACTGAAAAGTGATACAGAATCTTCATTGCACAAAAAGCTTGCCATGAGGCATTACTTCGTTTTACAAATGCTAAGTGAAAAATAAATCTGCACAGAAATAGAATAGCTATATAATGGCTATAACTTTAGCTTTTCAGTGTGCTATTTTAAGGTGCTGGCATTTCTTTTTCATTTGTTGAGTTACATGCTAGAAACATAAATGGACATCAGCCCAGAATATTAATACCTGCATGGAGGAGAGGTGCTAACTCTTCTAGTTTGTTGAAAGGCTCAATTCAAAATTCTCTCTAAGACTGATAAAAGCAAAAGGAAATGAAAGACAACCAGAGCTGTTTTATTTTATTATGAAACAATAGGGTGCAAATCTTTTATTTAGGAGTTTGGGCTCTATTTTTCCACGGGTTTCTCTTTCACTTAAAGAAAAAAAAAAAAAACAAAAAAAAACAGAAATATATGCTTTCTTGCAAAACCTTACATCCATTTCAAAAACTTGAAAGCTACATCTTCATATCAAATGGAGTTGTTATGTTAGTAAATAATCAGAACATTACTCCACCTGGCCAAGAATTGGACCATCCAGCTATATTTTTTTGTGTCTAATGACATGATTCTACCTTTTCTGTTCTTACTTGAAATGAGAAAGCATTTACCTGAAAGTCTGGTTTTCATTTCTTGGTTTTCTATTTGTATAGATATTTGATAGGCTTTGGCCATTGCTCTTATTTACACTGATGTTTCTCTTCACACCACCTATTCTTTTTTACCACTGATGAAATTACCGTGCAGACTGGCAGCTAATGTAAAATTTTAAGGTACCAACATGGGCCTATCTAAATCACTGTCACTAGCGATGCAGCGTGATGGTTAGAGTTACAGGGAAAAATACTGATAAAGATGTATTCATATAGAGATATCTTTTGTTTAGATTTCCTTTTCCAACTTAACTATTGATGATTCCCCGGCCCCCCAAGTAAATCCTTTCTTTCTTACTCCCATCTTGTTTTCTCTTGCTGCTTCCAAATCCTTTACTGTTATCTTTTTACCCTACCATTTTCCAAGATGACTGCAACTCACTCCTCAAACTCTGAATGACTCAAATGCCTCCTGCTGCTTCTCTCTTCTCTGTTGGGGAAGGGAAAATAAGTAAAGCCGTTGACTAGTGTTCAGCTCCTGCACACCTAAGCTGAAGTGTCCACTGTCTCACCAACTGAAGCTGCTGAAGACAATTTCATGGTGACAGCCTGCTGGTTGAATTCCTTGGGAGTAACTACAGTGGGCTGAACTTCCTTATTCACTACTTATTTATTTATTTTTTTTCTGAGTTAGCAAGCAAACAACATTTAAAAATTGATGTAGTTTAGCTTTACAATGAAGCTTTTGAGAAGGACAAGAGAGATAATTTAAGCATCTTATTTTTTCCTTCGTTTACCTAGTAAGATTCCTTTTCAGTAAAGGAAATGCAAGTCAGGTCAAAGCCTCCAGTGAGATCAGTGAATTTTTTTTTCCTTGATGCAGATTGAAGATATAAATAAACAGAGCTATAAAATTTGTTCCTATTTGTAGTTTTTCCTACTTTTTAGCCTTGCTATTTATGTTGATTAAGTTATTAGATAATTCTGGATTTTGGAAAAGAAACAATCAAGTTATGTTGCTTTTAGATTGGAATGAAGAAAAACATGTAGTTAAACCATGAAAGAAGAATTAGCTGCTATAGTCCTCTCACTTACATAGCTTTAGATGAAATAAAATGTGCTGTGTCTCAAGGCTATGTATCCAGAGCTTATATCTTGGTGAAGTCTGTTTCAAATGACCACTTTTATGAACCTGATGGAAAAATGGGTCTTATTTGCATGCACATTTCTAGGGAATTGCTGCTTGGATACTTAACAAGTATATGTCTGATTATCTGTTCCAAATTACTTTAAAATAACAGTATTAGTTTTCCTTGAAATGAAAAACCTTTGGAAGTTTATGCTTCAGATTAAATGAATGATTTTCATCAAAATGGTTGTGCATGTGTGGAAGCCTCCTATATAGATGGATCTATTATTTTGGAGTACTGTAAGGAGAGATGATATAAATTTTCCTTTGTTAATATTATTATCTGTCAGGATAGTCTGTTAACAGTACTTTAATATACCGTATTTGTAATTAAAGGTATTTTTTGAATTACATAACTGAGTAAGAGAAAAGGGATATTTTTACTCTATTCTTTATTGATAAGACCATCGCTGTTATACTGTGTTCAGCCCATAGGTTATAAAGCCAGAAAAGCTATTTTAGTCAGTTAGTCTAATATATAACACAAGACACAGAGCTTTCCTAAATTAATTCCTCATTACAGCAAAGCCTTTTTCTTGTAGAAAAAAACCTCTAGTTGCAATGTATAAACTGCCTGTGATAGAGAATACGCCTCAATTCTATGGAAGTTGTTTCAGTGGTTAATTGCCCTCATTAAAGAAAGCCAGGAAAAAAGGGAAATCACAGTACATCTTCCTTCTAATCTGAATTACTATAGAGCAAGTTTTGAGTCATTGTCTCTTGCCAGTCCTTTTCCAGGTTGAGGAATGAACGGCATTCTGTTTCTCGCATGGAGTCCAAAGAGTATGAAGGGGAAGGTTAAATGGTGCTTGATCATAAGTTATGTAGACTGAATTCCTGAAATCCTTCACTGTTAGATGGGTTTTCCACTATTTCCCATTCTTTTGCCTGGTCTCGGGAAATCTCTATGATTTTTTTTAGTGTCTTTCTTGAATTTCATGTAGCAGAACTATGTTCCTGTTGTGATGCCAACAGTGTCAAATGCAAGCATTACACAATTTCTCTACTTGTAAATTCCAATTTCTACTTTGAAGATGATGTAAATCATTTAGATAGTTATGTCATACTCCCAGAAGCTCGTATAAAGGTGATCATTAGTCATGTCCCCATGTTTTGCTGCTTGGGAGCATTTCCACCATCACATTACTAGGGCCTGTTCTGATGTCCACTTGTTGATGCAATATAAAAAAGCTAGAATTCAGAAAAGAGCACAAAAATACTTAAAATCTGTCAAATATACCTCTTAATGTGTCTAAGCTAAAATCTGTTAAATGCTGGATAAGCTGTACTCTTCCTCAACCAGAAGCCATAGTCTTGATTTAGAAATAATTAAATGAAGTTTTATGGTGTGCATTATGGAGAAGGTTAGATTTCACTACCATAATGATACTTTCTGATCTTAATACTTCTATTTAAAGCAAAATGTACAGTCCTAAAATAACCAAGTTGGGAGCAGTATTTTCAGTGCTTTTATGAGGTCACTGTAGATAGGCTATTTAATATAACTGTAGTAGAGACATTCACATGCTGCTCTTAAGAACAGATTTATTTTAATTATATTTTAATCATTTTATTCAGGTCAGTTTAATGGAACTATTAGTCAAACAACAAGAAACCATTCTTTCCTGCCACAGTGCAAATGTAGCAAGAATATCCCCAGTGATAATGGAGTTTTGTGAAATTTGAATTTGTTTTTTATTTGTTCATTTTTAGCTTCCCAGTGAAGATGTTGAAATATTCCAGAATGCATCACAGTGCTTGTCATTACTGGTTCAGCTGTATGGAGGGAACAGTCAGGAGACTATGTCTCCAGAAAACATGGTCATCTTTGCTGAAGTACTGAAGTCCAAAAAAGATACAAGAGAACTGAAGCTTTTGCTGAGAATTATAAAGAGACTGGTGAGTCAGCTTCTAAATATTTTAGAAGTCCGTGTAAGTGTTATGTCTTTGAACTATTTTTGTCCCTCTTGTAAAAAGAATCTAAAAAATAATCTGAAAACAAAATACATTAAGTGAAATTTCATATCTTTATATTTCAATTTAATTTCTCTAAAAAAAAGACACTTTTCTATATTTAAAACCTTGTTGGATGTTTCCTATTTGAGTTACCCATTCAACCTTTTAAATGGCTCAAATCGTTTATTTATTTGTTTAGTACTTTGGCTTTACGAATTATTGCAACAATTTTTTTAATGCCTTCCCAAGGAACTGACCTTGTAGCATTATGTAGCAGCACTGATTCACAGTGCTTGATAAAACGCAGTTCTGTACTTGAAATATCCTTAGACATAGACTGTTGCCTCTTCATTCTTTCAGAGTGGTAGGAACTACTTACAGGAGAGTGGTTGTAACAGAGGTTGTAACAGGTTGTCGATCAGTAGGAGCCATGCAGGGCCTTAGTGTGATGGCAAATTATTGACATCTAGGAGTTTCAATCTTGTCATACTTTGTCATGGTAGATGATTGCAGCATTCTTTCTCTAAAGTAGAGTAGCTGGAAATTTTTCTGTATCTGTAGCAGTCTTGTAGATAATGCCGTGCTTTTTCTCTTGAACTCTCTTGAAAAGAAGCTTTGCCTGCATTGTCAGCATGCATTGATTTATTACTCAGTCCTGTATTGCTCTCTCCAAGAAAGAGAGTACTCAATTAAAAAAGGGTGATTTCCTCAGTGTCAGCAGGAGAAGAGGCATGAATTTTGCAAGTGCAGTGCTGACTGTTAGAGTAAGGCCATAATGCAGGAGTCACCCTGCTTGTAGAGTTTAGATGGAGCAACCCTACTGTAAAGCCCCCAGAGCTGTTCTGTCCTCTTTCTGTCACCCACTGGATTACATCACAAGAAATACTAGTCTTCCCAGT
The DNA here is from genome assembly GCA_035222435.1 of Microcambeva ribeirae. Classification (NCBI taxonomy): domain Eukaryota; kingdom Metazoa; phylum Chordata; class Actinopteri; order Siluriformes; family Trichomycteridae; genus Microcambeva; species Microcambeva ribeirae. Next base: position 28,174 of record JAYECN010502567.1, read on the forward strand.
TTTACCTTCCTTTCCCTAGAAGAAGCATGAATATAGGAAATTAAAATTGAATTTCCCTCATTCTTGACATCTCAGGTTTTGCTTCTTGTTGTCTTTATTTTCACATATTTTTCTAGACAAGGTAATTCTAGCAAAATTTTTAAGTAACTCTCAATTGCTTCTTGTGTGTATGCGTGCTTCTCTTTCTGTGCAGCTGTTGTGCAGGCTAGAACTGTTTTTTTGCTTTTACACAAAGCAATAAGAATAAAGAGGCAGCAAAGTGTGAAGAAAGGAAAGTGAAAGGGAGGCTGTAATACATTTCTAGATGATTCCATTTTCACATAGCTGCTGACTGCTTTCCTTTCCCTCTTTTTTGATGATTATTATTCCAAAGTTGTATTATTCCTAGGGCACAGGGTATTTAACATAGAAATTTCTGTTGATTATCCTGGAAGAACAAAGGGATGCTAACACTTTTTGAATCCTACAAGTTCCTGTTCTTCGTGATCTTTCCTTTTGTATACCAATGATTCGGGTACTTGCTGTTTATTATATCAGGGAAAGATTTTCTGTAATTATTTTAATGAGATCATAGAATTTCTTTAGAAAGCAGGGTTTATAGATAATTTGACAGATTATATAAGAAATTTTGCATCGTTTCTCTAAACCTTAAAAAGTCCTGTATACAGGAGATGATTATCTTGTCAAAACTGTAGTAATCACAAAAGACATTGAAATGTAATCATACCTATTTAAGAAAGATTCAACCCACATCAGCTGTTCATGGTGAATTTTTGAAGCCTAGAGCAAACCTAAAATGTTGCTCAAATATGAAAAAAGAATGAAATAAATGGCGGCATCAGTAAGTTCACCAATTGCTCTTCTTGCTGATCAGTACTTGTATATAACATCTTTCCAATCTATGATCATGTTAACTACAGTTTGTCAGGCACAGCTATGGCTTATATAAGACAGGAATATGAGGAAAGAATTCAATGTGTCTGTTCTATGTCTGCCTATATTATAATGTATTTCCAAGAAAAAGGAAAAGGCCTAGCGTTATTACTAGTTACACTTCATCCAAATGCTCCCTATGTCTCCAATGGGCCTTTAAACACAATTTCAGAATATTTCATTTAAAGTATGTCAGAGAAATTATCAATTTACAAGATGGCCTTTCCTTGATGAAGTGGGTGCTTACATCTATGCATTATTTTAATTTAACAGTATTCATTCATTGAGTTTTATCTCCAGTACTCAAATAGTTGGTCTGTTTTTGATGGCTTTGTTTGTTTGTATTTAAGTGCTGATTTAGCATTATCAACTTTGACCAGCAAATTGACTACAGGACAATATAAATTCCATCTTATACCATTTTCTTCGTTGATTTTTGCAATAAAATAGTGTTGTATTCTGTATTTGATGTTTTGTTAGACAGAAATAAAGATACAGGCCAGACTGGAGGGAAAAAAAATAGTGCAGACTTATTAATGGAATCTCCATGAACAGCCTTTTCTTAATAGTTTTATTTTGCTGTAGACAGAAATCATTAGCGGTGAAAATGAAAAAAAAAATGCTTTGAGCTCACATTTGTAACTGTGTAAGTAAGGGCAATTTAAAAGGTTTAAAGAGCATTGAATGTCTTCTTTCTGGTTTTTGTAATCACCTTTCAGCTTTCGAAACTTTGGGCCCTGGCAGGCCCAGGTTCGCCAGAATATTTCAGGGATGATCTCTTATAGTCAGTGCACAGAAACTGAATAAAAGAGGAGAATCAAAGAAATACAGGGGTGGTGGTTGTTGTTGCATGCATACACAAGCACACACATGTCTATGGTAGTTCCCAGAGCCCAGATCAGGTCCTTGCTTTGTTAGCTACTGAGTGTGCGTGTTGAAAACAGACTTTTGAAGAGATTTACAGTCTGAGCAGCGCAAGTGTTTGGTTTTGGAGAGCCACTTTGCAATCCCTCTGTAAGTCCAACTAGTTACCAGAGGTTTGCTCCTCCGTAGATTCCTACACTATAGGGAGCTTGCCTCAAAGAATAGCAAACCTTTATTTGCACGAAGCACGTGCTGATTTTCAGATAGTGTTGCATTTATGGCTTTGGCTTGGAATATTCAGCGCCACAAGGAGGTGCTTTTGCAGCAATTCCCAGCAGAGCCTGTTTCTCTAGAAGTTTTATAAGGTTAAGTGGGACCTGTTGGTCTATCTCCTGCAGTAGAAGTGCGGTTCTCTCCAATAGTCTCAGGTAGAAAAACTTATTATGGGTCTTTTTCCTATTTTGAATCTTCAGTTAATTTACGCTATTGCTGAAGTAGCACATTATATTCCTTTGCCCGAAGGAATAATTTTATGACAGAAACCTGTGCTAGACTGTGCGTACAGTTTTCGCTTGTGGATTGCTAATGTGCACAGGTGTACTTACTATAAATGCACCTGTTGCTAAAAATTTCCATAAATTTTAGTGTCTTTTAGAAAATGGATGATTCTTATACAACCACTTTCTATCGTTTATGAGTTTATCTTTTATTTTCCAGCTGTTCCCAAGCCCGTATCTCTTCTTTAATGACCATCTTTTGTTGTCCTCAGTCTCTAGTACAGTATCTTCTGGTAGGATGCCACTAATTATTCTCCCAAGAAGCAAAATCTAATCAATGTGACGATACATTCTGCACAGCACGAGCAGGCCGGCCTTCTCCAAATACTTTGAAGCCAGAGTATTAAAAGTATAATGCCACTTCTTTTCTTTATTCCTTCAGCACGGTGTCGAGAAGCTCCCTCGGCCTCTAAACTCCGCGCAGGCCTGTGTGTAATGGGTATGGACAGGTTTTAATGAAATTGGAGAGCGTCCCCGGAGATCACCGATAGCGAGGCCTTTCGCACGGCGCCGTCGCGTAGCAACCTTAAGCCATTACATTTGCGGGCTCTGCAAAAACAGGATATACTCCCCTGTTGCCCGGCCCCCCTGGAAGCGTAATGGGAATAATCCCTTCCGACGGGCTGCACGCCCGAAGTGCTGGGCATCGACAGGGTTGTTTTTTCCTTTTTTTCCCCCTCATTCACTTAGGTTTTTTTTTTTTTTTTTTTTCTTAAACATAGGCACAAAGTAAGTTCTTTGTGTAGGATTTTTTTATTATTATTTTGCATATGTTTTGACTGAAATGCATCCCTAAGGGGGAAAAAAAAAAAGTGATTACAATGTTTCTAATTAATATTAACCTTTAATATCACTGATATTTATGCATCAGCATTGCTAGTCTATGCACTTCTCTTTCCTCCAGTCAGGAAAGGAGGTAGGAAAAGCTGGTTGAAATCAGTCAGAAGATAATACAGCTAATCAGAGCTACTGTAATACAATTTAAAGAATAATTAAGCAGTAATTTAAGTAGAACTACTGTAGTGTAATTTAAGCAAACTTAGCCTTTGATGGACCTAGTTCTCTCATTCTCTCTTGTGATGGAAACCCTGTGCTCTGCAATCCTGCTTACTGAAAAATGGTATTGAGCCAACATTGATCAACTCACCCAAGTAATTCAGGACTAAAACGAAAAAGCAGAACTAATTTAAGCTGTATTTTAAACTTCGTGTTCAGTGTGTAATGATATATGGCCTCTACCAAATTCTCATGGAAACTACATGTTGTACTTCTGTAGTTAAAGCCTTGAGAAATTAGTCTTTTCAAGTTACTAAAGTAAGGCATTTTCAATAGCAATCAGGAAGAAAATAGCATCAATGAAAAAAGTGTATTTTTTTTTAAATAGCATTTAATTTGGTTAGAGACTTTCTACAGACAATACAAAGTTTTAACGTATAGATTAATTTTGCTTTAAAAGTATTTACTTGATATTAAGAATAATATAACTATTACAAAGCTCTTTTCATTTCAAAAGTACTGTTGGAAAATGATATCCATATGATGTGGTAGCAAATTATTATTCAGTATCTCATGGCAAAATATGCATTTTAACTTGACTAATTACATTCTGTGTATTGAAATCCAGGAGACACATTTTCATTGGATATGGTTGATAAAGCTTTACCTTTTTCATTTGATGGTTAGATACTATCTCAGAGGCATATGACCTTTGTGAATGGGTTATTTAGCATGTGAAGGGCTAAATTCAGGATAATTTATACTTCTGTAACTTGTGGAGTGCTTTCAGGATGCTGAGAATAAGTGCAATATATTTGTACTGCTCTTGACTTTTTCTTTAAACACTTCCATCTCATTTTTTTTTCTATTGGAGGAGGGGAAAGAATATTTTAATATTTATATATTTGGTAAGAACACTGAAAAAAAATAGTAAGTATTTTCTGTTTGTGATTAGTCTTTCTCTTTATTTACCTATTTGAACTTTACAATATCATCTGTCAGTTGGTCAAAATTCTTAAGTACACCATTCTAATATTTTAAGGTTGTATACTTATGTTCTGCACTCCAGTATCTATCCTCTATTTTACAAAGTCAAACAGAGCCAGTACTTAGGGATAAGGTGCGGTCACAAGTGTAGTCCTTGGAATTTTTATCTTCCCTGATCTTGTCACTTTTGATACTGTCATGAAGCTCTGCAGCTGCTACCAGATTGTAAAGCACACTGCACTGTATTTATCATACAGATAAATACCTGACTTACTAGCCAATCACATATAGAAAGTCCACTACCTTCAAACAGTTGCACGAGATGATGAAAGTAAGTCACTTAGCTATCAGTCCAAATTTGGTTCATTTTTTCTTCACATCTGTTTGATGCTCACATCTTCTTTCTAACATGCAGTTGGATGGTTTCTACTTTTGCTTGCTGCTTCATCATAGTAGCTTTGTGTTTTAATATTACTTACCTACCCTTATAAATTAATGGTGACGCCTCAATGTTTGCAAAATATGTAGTGGTCCCCGGGTATGGAGATAGTAAATGTCATGCAATGTTTTTCATAAAAGGATCCTACCAGATCCGATAAAATAGGACTGAATTAACAAGAATATGTTCTCAGGTTAAATCTTAACACTAGGTTCCATAGATTTCCTAAATCTGCAGCATTAATGGGAGTGCATGAGCATTAGTTATTGCTTTCATTATTACTAGAACTGAATTGCATGAGTGCCTGTAAACTCGGACCTGATTGTGGTACCAACAAAGTAAAAAGTTGTTGCTTGCTAGAGAGAAAAGCCTAACTTGTTACCTGTTTCCCAAATAAGCTCAAGGAATTTCCTGAAACTGATATTCCCAAATAGGAAATAAGTTGATACAAAAAGACCATAATAATCCTGCATAATACAGATCCTTTGGCAGTACTCAGTTGTGTGCAGGTAGGAATGGGTTATTCCTGACTGATAATGTAGAAGTATCTTCATTTTACCCCAAATTTAAATTTTTATGGTCACAGCAGTATTTCAAAGTCTTTCCTTGGTTTTAATATAGTCTTAGTGTGAGGCTATTACCAGAAGCTAAAAAGCTTTGAGTATTTTTTGTTGTATAAGTTGAAGATGAGACATAGATTAACACAGATGTAAAATTTATTGCGACGTTTTGAAAATTCGTATTGCAACAGCATCTCTCTTTTTAATTACATCTATTCTCTTAAACTTGGTCTCCTTACTGACAAAGTTAATGAGGGTAAAACAGTTCGTTACATTTCAGCGTGTAAGTAAAAATCTTAACTATCCTGTACTAGGAGAAGATCTAATGCGGTAAGCAGATTCTGTACCAAGAAGGAGTCATCCTGCCTTTATCTTCCAAATCATCTGACTGGACCAGTCAGAGTCAAGGGGTTGACATATCTTCTTCATTAATTTTAAGGGTGCCACTGTTCTCTTTGCCGTATCTCTATCTATTTACTTCTATTTAAAGTTCTGCACTTTAATATGGCATCTGACAAACATTAGCCATGTGTCTTTGTCTGTATCCTTAGCATCTTCCTTTTATAAGACTGGAGCATAGCTGGTAAACTGGTGTTTTCAAAAACCTTGGTCTGAGCAAAACGATAGTCACACAGAACTTGACATAACATCCATAGTGTAAAAATTTAATATACTTACAGGGTATTTTGTAGATGAGATTGTATTGAACTATGACCTTTGAGGATGTGGGTCACAGGGGCACATGTATTAGGCATGGGAGACAAATAGACAGACAGGATATTTGGAATATGAGTTGTCAGAAGGGAACTATGAATAAAAAATCCACAGAGATATATTGGAAGTTGAAGTATTCATTAACAATAAATGCATGCTCTTGACATCTTCCCTCAGAGAGGACCCATGCTCATATACCAATGCCTGGAAATGATAACTATAGCTGTGCTTTTTAACCTGATGCTGCACAACTTCATGAGTCCATGATTCATACAAGTTTTCTGAAATAAGGCTATGTTTAAAAATAGCATTTGTATGCATTGAGGTTAGGCTTTCAATAGATTTCTACAGTAAGTGACTTCCCTGTCCCTCCCCGCCCAAGTTCAGACAGTGATTCAGTCCAGCATCTTCAGCAATGAAATCTCCACATTTTAAATTATGAAGACTGTGCTAGTTAAACATTTATAGAAGTGCCCAGTGCTGTCATTTATTTAAACTATTAAAATGTAATATTTTTATATGAGCTTCATTATAAATTTATAACAAATGCAATTTGTGGTGATGCACTGTTCTGTGGGCTGTGAATTATTGTCCTAAATTTCCTACAGCAGATGCTTTCTCTGGAATATACTGCCTACTTGACGAGTTCCTATGATGCAGTGTAAGAATTTCTTATAACTTGCATAGCAATTCTACTCTGATTATACACCTTGCTTCTTTAGACCTTTTAGGGAGCATTTTCAGAGCATAGATTTTGACACACACTTCTCAGTCTTGTCAAAAGCAGATGATTGCCTAAATCTATTACTATCAACAAAAAGGTACTTTTTCCAGAAGTACGTGATGATCATCCAGAAATGGATCAACAGATGCACATTATTTTCTGGCATCTTAGGGCTCCAGTGACATAAAATCCATTTTAGGAAATGTGCTGTTGTTTTCAGGCGTGAGAGAGCTGTTGTAGGGCAGTCCCCTGTTACGCATACGTTGAAAGTCAAAAACAGAGGTATGTCCTCTGCTCCAAAAGGCATGGTATTGTGCCTTTCAGATGAAATTCTGATCTTAATTATGCTGTAAACCCATGGTAATTGTAATGAATAGACTTACTGCATATTAGAACTGCATCAAGAAAAGATAATTGAAATAAAAATATGGTGCCCTTAGCAAAACAATGCGTGTGCAAGATCTGCCATGTACAGGTGGTGTGACCTGCAGATACCAAAACACTGGGGTGCATAAGACTAAATAATAATTTAAACAAAACCACATGATTTGTAAGTACTGCTTACCCTGGTCCAGTTTTGTCACTAAATTGAACGAAATTATCAAGGCAGAATACGGGCTCAGGTCCGGTGTGGCTGGGCTGAGTGTCAGAGCTGCAGAGCCCAGGGGACCATCCTGGAGAAGCCCTGAGAGCCCTCAGTGACTGGCTGAGTGTTGCTTGCTCTCGTTAGAGCAGAGGTCTACACAAAACAGAGTGCAGTTAGCAATAAAAACAAGATAGTCTTTTACAACAGAGTAATTTCTATGGAACTGGGCATGTTAACACAGTATGTTACTCTTCTTCCGAGTCCTACTACTTCTTAAATATGGTAAAAAATAATCTTAGCAAACGTAGTGAATCATAAGTTCTCATTATACATAAATGGCATCATTGTTTATAAGATACGATCAGGGCCCTCTTTTATCATTTTAGATCTCTAGTGCACTTTGTGTATTTGCAGTATAAATGGGGTATATTCATGAAATGGCACACAACATTTATTTTCAAAGTCCATAACCATAAGATGACTAAAAGCAATTTGTGCTGCATATATCAGTAAGATGTGTGTGATCCCAATGCCGCTAATATAGTAATATTTCTTTTAGTTTGGTGAGGAAAATTCTTATTGCTGAAAAGCAAATTATGGCTGTCATTGAAAGACTTAAGAAATAATATGCCCTCAGGATTACTTGAGTGGACTGTTGCTCCACTGAGGAGCTCTGATGACATCAGAGAGAGATGCTCATGCCATTTATTCATGTAATTGGAATTCTGAGATGGAATATATATTACATCTAGGAGGTGATGTTATTTAATAATGAGTGATTTTATAGACTCTTCTAGTCTCTATATCATGTCCTTGTTCTTTCACCATTATATTTATTAGGATTCTTTGCTCCCCCTACACTTCCACCTCTACTCAGATGTTTTTAATTCTTCTCCAGAGCCATTTTCACCTTCTCCTGATATTTATTCAAACTTCCTTTTCCTTTAAATGAAACTGAATGCCTTGTGGGAACTGATGCTAAAATTTAGAGGGCAAGAATGTTACACTGCCTACTCTCATGTTGGATTTTGGCCACTGCAGGTCTCAACAAGATCCTCTTCCCTTCTTGCAAGCTTCATGCATTAATTTCACATAATTATTTATAATCTCAAGAATACATAATTACATTAGCATACTATTATGTACTTCTGTGTACACCTACCAGACTTACATATTTTCCTGTAATCCTTTCAAATATACATGTTAAATGATAACTCCTCATAAGTTTTTAGTATTTCCATCTACATGTCTGTAACTTTTTAAAATGACTAGGATTCTTCCAAATTTATTTGCAAAGATTCTAAAGGAAATCTAAAATTCTGAAAGTGCTCATTACTTAACAATGAATGTCAAAAAGTTTCTTTGTTTTGGCATCCCAAATCGTTAATCACTTTTGAAAAGTCCTAGCAAAAACACTACTTCTCTTACAAAAGGATTGAAAGAGACAAAACAGAGCAGAAGTTCTGTAAATGTATTTTGACTTAACAGTTTTAATTCTGTTTGAGTCTAAATTATCTCTCAGTTATACATTTCAAGAAAATGAACTTTCATTTAGTGAAATAGGGTACAGCAATATGAGACTAAACTATATGGGAAGTCTAATAATCTTCCTGCAAAGCAGAGTCAGCACCAGTAGGTTTTTGTTTCATAAATCTTGTCTTTGTGTCTTTTTTCCTCTTCCCTTTTAACTAAACATTTTAAATAGGAGTTGAACTTAGTAACGATCTAACGAAGCTTTTTGACCCACAAAGCTCAAGCAGCTTTGAAATAAGACAATCCAAGTTTGTCCATCTCCACTAGAAAAGTTGTGGAGAATAGGAACCAAACATCAATCTGCCAAGGATGTTTTATTCAGCTCTTGCCTAATACATTGTAGAATACTTCAAGAACTTCAGAAATGATCAAACTTTTATTTGTACTTGGGTGAGAAAGTAGAATGCAAATGCAATCGCTCTGACAGTGATTTAATGGCTGTAGTACATCTGGGAGTTACACAAGGTGTGGAGGATGATGGCAAGATGTGGAAAGGATTGTGAGAGGAGGAATGAATGTGTGGATATAAGAAAATGAAATGAAAGCATAAGAGATGAAACAAATAAAGTAGTGATGAACAGTCATCAGTACTGAGTAGTGAGGAAAATCTCAATGCCATGGTTGTTCCAAAACAGTATGAAATACATTAACTTTTGTTATTACTGAAGATACTAATTTCTATGCAATACTAATCTTGAGCCAACTCTGCACTGTCCCCACTGGGCCTTTGTTTTCATCCACTTTTCCACCCAAACAGTGGTCTACCTTATGGTCTCTCTGTTCTAGCAGAGGAGAAGGAAAAACATGGGAGGCGGTTGCACCCACCAGGTACTTCTGTGTTCCTCTCCCCGATAGACAGGGATGTGCTGCCCAAATCCTCTGCAGAGAAGCTGGATGAGTGCTGGATTTCTCTGTTACAGCATCAGATGGTGGCTGTGCTTCAGTGAAGTTTTGTGTGTTTCGGGAGGACTCTAGGGAAAGAGGAGCACCAGAGCCACCACGCACCGTGGTGTCACCGCGCTTATATGATGTTTATATGCTATTTAGCATGGTCTTGGTTTGGAATGGAAACTTAGGACATGTAACTAGAAGGAATAATGAGACAAAAAGAGTGGAAAGTAGAAGGAAGAAAGTTTGTAATATTTGAGTGGATCAAAAGGCCCTTTCTTCTTGATCCTGCCCTGAACAGTCATTCTTTTACATGTGGCATCTTATATGTCAAAACTATGATAACTTTGGCAGACTAGTATGAATGATTTCAGACAAACAAACAGTTGCTAGTGCCTGCTGTAGAACAAAGAACAAAATAAAAGAGAAACTGGTGCTTATATCTAATTATATATATCCAGAAACAAGAAAGGCTAGGCCTCAGATTTGGTCCTTGTGCTGGAGTTACACATTCTGTCTTTCAGTTCACCAGTACAACAGCCCTGAAGAGAAATTTACGTTGTGTGTTTCTCATGTTAAAACGTTACTGAATGTAATGCTTGAAAAATGTTAGGTGTCCTATAAGGGAATTGTCACAACTTTCATATAAAACTAGGAAAAAAATCAAACAAAGAAAACTGTCATGTTTTCTGCCACTCAGATTGCTTGCAAAGCTCATTATTTTCCTGTTATTTTCCTGACATTAATCTTTTTGCTAAAAGCATGTGGTTGAAAATAGAAGGATAATGAGCATTAGGCCATTTATGAGAAACTGCTGGTGACAGAAGCTTATTTATTGTTGTGTACAATTAAAACATGATGTGAACACATGAGAATTTACATTAAAACAAGATTGCAGCTTGTCAGCAGTTTCCTTTGTTCAGCTGCATGTTTATTAGGTTACAGCCGCTCACCTACTTTTATATAATTTCATAATAATAGTAGCAACATCTTCATTATTAGAGATGTCTAAACCAGTTTGATTACCCAATTGACAAAGGAAAAATGTAACTGATATAATCTCTGTTAAAGAACTAGATCTGGAAATAAGATTTGTATATATATTTCTGTGCGTATATATATATGTTAAATATATATTATATAGCATATAATTTTATATATAGTTTATATGCACATATATATTTATAGAAAAGACCTTACTGTCTCATCTATTTGATATTTTGTATTTTCTGATTACTTGCAGTGTGCTTCTTATGCACAGCACATGAGATAATTTATATAAATCATATTTCTGCTTTTTTTGAACTGCACAAAATGTATCCAAAACCATACGCTTTGACCTCTGTCAGAAAAGGAAGAAAAAAAAAATGCACATACCATTTTTCCCATTAATTGTCATTATACAGAGCAATTTTATAGTATAGTAGTTGGGCTTAGCTTACGTGCAGAAGGGTGTTTGAGGCTGCTAGTTTTGTCGTTAAGAGAAAGGTCAGCTCCTATATTTTGCTTGGCTTAAATGCACTACGAGGAGATCAGAAGAAAATGCCCATTCCAGTGTCTAGATCGTGTAATTGGATGGCCAGTATTTCAGATTCTCCAAAGAGGAAGGTAGAAGGTTCATCGGTCCTGTCCTGTTGCTGGACATACAACATCCTGAAGGAAAACAAGGCAAGAATCAGGACCTGCATTTCCTTGTGGTCTAGAGATTTCACTGGGCAGAGAAAAGCAGTTGGCAAATGCCTGTGAAAGATGTCGAGGAAGATGCTGAGCCCCTTCCTGGGGCATTTTAAAAAGCAAAATCTTGCCCATTTGGGAGTAAAGTAGGGCCTTTACTTTTTTGGGGTGCCTAGATGCCATACCGGCAACCCAAATGGTTCACATTGCTCACAGTAACTGTCATATTCATATTCCTCGGCATACCGTGCGTGTGTTTTAGTCACTGTGTACACTGTGACTAGCCATCCCCTGAACTTCCTGCAAAGACAGGTATTGTCTGGCACAGCTTTCTGGCTGACTGCGTGTCGCAGCTGAGGTTGCATTTCTGTCTGGAGGGATTCTCTCATACTCCTCACTGTGAGCGTGTGTCCTACCCGAAAGAGCTGCTGTAGCCCATAACTTTTAACAGAGCCTGTCTTTAGTCTCTAGATTTGTGGGCTGGAAATAGGAAGAATGAGCAAGGGCTTGGGTCACTCTCAGAATTAAGAGCTCAGGCATATGCCTCAGGTTCCTTAATACGAACACAAAACACTGTTACTTAAGTGATTTCCTGTCACTCTCCTGCCTGAGAACATTTTCTTTCCTTTTCTTTCTTTGGAAAATATTCTGGTACTTTGGAACCTATGCTAGTCTATATACAGCAATTGAACGCTTGTTGCTGCCTTCCGCAGCAACAGTACAGTACTATTCAAACTCCCCTTTTTCTGAGGACTGATGAAGGAGGAGTGTCTGTTTTTTGTTACTTCTCCTTTAATTTCCTTTGCCAAAAAGATTGCAAAATATACAGAGTCTCATTGCCCAATATGAACATGTAAGTTCAGTTTAAATGCTGAGTAGCACTTAACAAATGTGATCTAGGTTCATCACTTCTTATTTTAATAACACATTTCTGCTATTCCTTTTTATCTAAGTGTAGTATCATTGACATTAAAGTGAGTTACAATTTCAGAAATTAATATTCAATTTGAAGTGATTTATGTAAGACTGTCTTGATACTCTTAATGCCAGGAATTATGTCATTTCTAGTTAAGTAATTACATGTCTTAATAATATTGAGAATTATACCACGTAATACATAATCATCTGCTTGTGGTACTTTTTTTAATTCATCTCTAGTGTCCAAACCATTGGGTTGATTATGTGGGTATAAAATTCTAGGTGACATTGTTGGTGGTTTGCCCTCTGATACCATTTTTATCTTTACAGTTCTTACTCAAATCTGTTCATTAATTTTAAAATACAGAACAGCTTGTAATAATCTTTATATACTCCTGTGATGTCACCGACGGAAAAAAAAAAAAAAAAAAAAAAAAAAGCCACAATCGTTTTAATGTTCTCACACTTGAGAACTGAGGTTTTTAAAAAAAATACATAGTTTTAACACTGTAGAAACCATTCACCGGTTCTTGTTAAGTACGCAAGCCAGTGGCAGCTTCGTCGTAGGTTAAAAGTGAAAGTCATTTAAAACAATATGGAGGAGGAGGGAGGCAAGAATAGAAGAAATAACACTATGCTGGAGCCTATGCAAGAACCTGTGATCTTAATCTTGGATAGCACAATTACTCGAGAGCTCTTTGCTGTTCTTCAGCAAATAGAAATGAAACAAGTGTGATAAACTAAAAGTGGACCCTGGAATTTTCAAAAGAGGAAAAGCAACCTAGATACTGTACTTGAAAGCCAGAGAGAACTAGATATACTGCCTGAAAGCCTGAATTTTAAATAGGATCAGTTAAAATGTGATCTCCTATCTTCTTAGTGCAATTTGTATATATACATTTTAAAAATTTATTATGAGGATTCATTTTTAACTCTTCAAAATGTACCTGTGCTCTGAAATATAGCTGGTGTTGACTGGTGTGCTAGAAATACACAACAATGCAAAGTTTTGCAAAAGTGTTTCGTGCACATGTCCAGGAAACTCTGCCTTCAGTTGTGTGCTTGCTTGAAGCTTTGCCTAAAAAGGAATCATAAAAAGCTGCTTGATTTTCATGCTTATTTTGGTTCACACAGTTTAAATGCACTGAATTTCCGTTACTTTTTGATCTGGATGAACTACCAGTATCAAAGCAAAAGTCAGATGCTGTCCTAGAATGTTTAGATTTGGTCAAGATGCAAGTAAACACACTTTGGGTGAAATTTGGGAATTGGTAATAAACCTCAAAGGCAATCTTTATTCTCTTACAACTCTTCTGAAAACAACAGTGAACGTAGATGGGTTTTTACATGTGTCCCCAAAATCTTTTGTAGTTGACATTTGTAAAATCCTATAATGTTTTTCATTATTGAAACTGTTGTTAAGTAGACCTTTTTATGAGAGTGTGAAAATTTTTGAGAAAGGAAAACTATAGTCACGTGACTTTTTTTATTATTATTGATTTATTTGCTTTTTAGTTTTGAATGGTAGAGTAGTAGTTGCAGCATTGCAAACCATATTTTATAAAGATTCCAAATAAATTTTTCTCTTTAGCTGCATCATCTAACCTACAGCGAAGACTTCCTGCCTTAACTGCAAAGCTGAATGCAAGTTTATGAGAAGAAATGTTAAGTATACACATTTGAGGTTTTTTTCTTAAATGGCAGGTCTTGAGTTTTGATCCATGGATAGCCAATGTGGCAAGCTTGCCCTCCTAACTTAATGGCTCTGATCTTTATTTACATTCATCTAGCATTGGTTTATTGATCAAACAAAAAGGGAAGAGAAAGGCAAGGGAGATTAATTGGTTCAGGCCAAATGAAACAGCATTGCACGGAAAAGAGTTTTAGCATTCATTTTTAATTGTTGCAGACATTTTTTCTTTAAGAAATTCAGTCAAATTTTAAACAGGAATATTACTTAGAAACAAAAGTATCTCCTAAGAGGTCTTGTAGAAAATTCTGAAGTGCAAAAGGTTGCTAGAGACTTTCAAAGCTGTGTTCTTGGTTGGTTTTGTTCTGTTCGTATTGCTGTGATTGTTTGCTCAAGGAGAACCCACTTCGGTTAATCTACGTTATTAGTTAGGTAGATCTTCAATAACTTTCCAAATCCCCCATTTCTATTATGCATCCGAAAAGAGTCCGTTTATTCTACACAAACATCTGTTTTTAAGTAGCAAATTCTAAGCAAAGCCTGTTTATTGTTTAAAGTGCTGATATTGCTGCAGGTAGAAACTACAGAGCTCATGGGGTTTCTGGGACAATGACATTTCCTTGGTACTGCTTATTCACTTTTCAGGAAAACATGTCTATAAAGTCTCTATATTTAACTGAAATAATAGTTTGAAATGCCCGTCTGCCCCATTCAAGGTCGTAGGCATGCTGTTGGTTCAGCTGTGCATTCACCCTTTTCTGTGAGTCAGTAGAGATGATTTATTTTAAAAATATGGTCACAAAGTATATATTACAGCCAGGAAGGGTGTTTGCAGACCATGGGCTGGCAAATTGTGCATTTTTTGCAGTAGCCTCGTGCTGGAGCCCTCTCTAGGTCAAAGCTGGTCTTGGGGTGTTGCCGAGCTTGGTTCAGGCGGCTGCAGCTTGGGCATGGGTTAGTTCAGTGCCGTGCGGATCATCAGGAGGGCGACGGGTGGCAGGCTGAGCAGCAAGGACACTTTAGTATAAAAAATTGTATTCTCTGAGCTTTGAGGAAAGTAGAAAGAAGCCATGTTCAAGGCGACTGTTCGGGAAAATCGTGCGCAGTTTTTAATCTCTGCCTGGAGACTTGGAAAACTGTGAAAGCAGCAAGTCTTTTGGAATACTGGAAATGAACCGTCTCAGCATCCAGGTGTCTGGCCACCGCACACCCTCACCCGTGAGGAAGGAGGCCTCCAGTTGCACAAAGAGCCTTGAGAGTGAGGGAAGGGGAGCGTGCGGTTGGATTTCTTTGCCCCTGTGCACAGCTGCCGGTTCTGCAGTTCCCGCGTGGCCAGGGACGTCGCATTCTGCTCATTCCCCGTTGAATTTCCCGTTGAACGCCCGTTCGGTTCTCCTAGAAGCTCTTGAATCATTTCACAAGATTTGTTCTCGTTTATGTGTTCCTATTGATTCACGTGCTGTCCTGGGGATGATTTCTGAGACTTCTCTAGCACATCAGGATTCATGACATTATATTTCTACCTTTTGTTGCACCGAGAGAGATTACACAGGTTTAAAGGAAAGTGAAAACTGAATGAGAAGGGATGATCAGAGATTAAATCTTGCAGAATGAAAATCTTGGTTTGCTAAAGCAAGAAGATTGAAGGTAGACTTTCTCTAGGCTTCCTTTTTTGATAGAGACAGAATTTATCTTACTGGTATGATTCCGAATCTAATCATAGTCCTAAGACAAGGCTGAATTTGGATGCTTAGGTTTCTAATGCCTTAATGATGGGCTGTTAGCAGAGTAGCATGAGGCCGCTTGATTAATATGGGGAGCAGGCAGAAAACTGCCTGCCTGCTGATTCACACTGCTGCTGACAAACAGAATCTAATTCAAGATTTCAGATTTTTACTGGTAACACTTCAGTTTGGGTAAATCCCAAACCTTCTGTGGTTTCTAAGTGTCCAATTTTCAGTACTCGAAGCATACTATGCACTGCAAGTCATGCACTGCAATAGTCATGCACTGCAAGACTATTTTTGGCTTAAAACCTCTAACCTGCTCCTTTTTCTGCTCAGAAAGGTGAAAAATTACTTGCTTTCCAATAATTTCACGTTGAAATAACTTTTACCTCCTGGATGTCTGTGTAGCACTAAAATATTTTGACTATTTCATTACCTTTTGTGTAGCCATTACATTTTTCTGTGTTGCATTAGGTTTTCTACAGGTTCTGTACTGAAATCGGAGAACTATATTGACAGTTGTTCTGATATTGTCATCATATTTTACTATGTCATTTTTGGTTGATTTAGCCAAGCTGGCTAGTGATAGAATTGGAACTGGAGTTCCTGTTTCTAATCCTATAATGTGACCATAGATGATAATGATGTATTAAAGAGAATATATATAGAGAGATTCATGGGGGAAAAAGAGGCATACAGGAAGATATTATATTTCTGTACATAGGGCACTATTCCTTATAGATAACATCAAAAAGTAAGTGTTCTCAGTTCAATTATTGGAAGACTGTTAGTGTACAAGAAAATGAAATTATTAGAACTAAATATTTTTATACTTTTAATAGTAAATTTTAAATGACCATTAAGATCAAGTATTTGTCTTGATCCAGAGTAGTTATCTCAATAAGAAAACTGAAATAAAGGGGTAACAATGAGCCTGAAAAGGTCAGCAGATGTTAATTCAGTGCTGCAAACTCTCTTACTGTTCCTCTTATTTACATTGTTTTGGCATCTTTCTGCAGAATGGGAGAAAACTTTTAATTAGGGCAGGGTTTAGAGCATATGCGATAGGATGAAGCGTTAAAAACTACTTTAGTCAAGACATTCAGCCAGTCATATGCACTGCGGAACAATAATCATGTTGCCTGTTACAAATAGATTTCATGCTGAGATACCTTCGTCTTAGTGTGACAATTCAGATGCAAAGAGGAGATTAATTTATATTTTGAGATGTTGTTGCATAAATACTGTGAGAAATTTGTTCAACAGCTTTTTGGAAGCAGAGCTCTTCTGTTATTATCTACAACCGAATTTACAATTAACTACATAATAATCTTCCAAGATACAGATGCAGCATGAAATGGGTTTTCTTATTTGATTTAAGAACATCCCACGTTCACTAAACTAAGAAAGGCACAACTCGTGTAAGTTAGTAATGTGGCATTAACACGGTAGAGGGATACCAATTTGTACAAGCTAAAAGGTTCTGCTGTGCTGAGCCAGAACTACACGTTTGTGGGACACTTCTGCATCCTGTTGAAGTTAATAGATTTTGGACTTAGTCACTATCTGTTTTGATTTGGCCACTGACTTCAGCATTTCTAATTTTCAGGTATTCTGACCAAGTGCTTCATAATGATGAGGGGAGGCTATGGCTACATATATTAAATCTGGTTCCAATAGAACTTCTGTGTAGAAGTGCATTTCTACTTTCTATCTCTCATTATTCTGCAACTCAGATATGTAAGCGGAAATATACTGTAGGTCTGGAAGATTATTTCAAATATAAAAGACTTTTAACAGCTGTTATGTTATTCTGGTTGATGAAGTAAAATGGGAAATACAGAAGCCAAGCATTTCAATCAATTTAATAATGAAATAAGCACAGGAATTAGTAGCAGAAATGTGTTCTGAAGACTAATTTGAAGACTGGCCCTACTGACCTGTGAGACACCCTAGTCTTCCCTGTGATGAGAATAAAAACATGTAGAAAACCAAAAGAACGGAAAGATAAGGGCTGAGACCTGTGAGGAAGCTGACTGGCATATGCATGCAATCAAATACTGTTGGTATTGGTATAAGTACTGCTTCTTTCTTTGCACATTGACACGTTTATAAACAGGGGGTATCTCTATTTTTATTGGAAGTGCTAGATTCATGGCCATGTCCTTAAAAAAGGTATTTTCTTTTACCAGAATGTATTCCTCCTCATGTCAATCTCTTCCACCCACATACCCTGCATATGCACACAGCAATTTAGCATGACATTCACGAAGAAAAAACACCATTTACAATCAAGACATCAAATTATGCTTTAAAATTCAGATTATAGAAGTTTAGTGGCTGAATTTGCATAGAAAATGTTTGGTTTGCATAATAACTTGTAATCTTTTTTTCTTCTCTAATACTCAGTTTTAAACTCTATTTAATCATTTAGGCATTTCTTTCTGGAACCCACTGAAACGTTAATATTTAATGTTGGTCAAAATATTTTGGCTTGGTAATTTTCCATCCTCTTGGATTTCAGTTGGATCTCTTGCAGATCTGTGGGATCCACATATTCTCACTTTGTTTTGCCAAACATTCATGCCCTTCTGTTGGAGTTAATGATGGACACTGGGAACCAAGTCCGAATTTCAACTGAGACTACACTGAATACTATGTCCAGATCAGTAAATTAACTTTGGTGGGTCTTTTTTGAGGACTTGTAAGGATTTTTCCAGCCTGTCATAATCGCATCAAAATATGTCCTGGCGTTCAGTCAGCAAGCATTGCTTATGTATGACACACCGTAGCCAAACCATGCTCAGGAACATACAATTTAAGATGTCAGAAAATTGTGCGTTAGTGTTTGTATAAATCACACTTGCTAAAGTGTGCCCCTTTGATTCCTAGGATTTTCCTTCTCTCCATGGGTAACATTTAGCTGTGTAATTCATTACCTTCTTTGAAGAATAAATACTTTTTGCCCATTTTCCTTCAATATTTTTTCTTCATATAGTGTTTCAATGTACAATAACTTCTTCTAAAAGACCCACAATTCTGTGACTTGAGAAGTGAAATACTTAATCTAGTCCAAATACAATACTGCAGGCTTACCCGCATCAATACAGATGTCAAAACGTGAGTTATGGGGTAATGTGTGCATCCTGGTTTTCTTATTACAGAAAAATATTACAAAAAAAAAAAAAAGAGAATGATTCAAAGACTCAAGGATTATAGTTGCTCAAAAAGATTTGATCTGCTAGTCTATTCTTTAGGAAAGAGTAGACTAAGAAACCATATTGATTTATTTTGAATTCTGAGAAGAGGAGAAAGCCAGGTTACCAGGTTATTTAAGTAAAATAAGACCAATACAGGGAGGTACGTTCATTTCTCTGAAAGGAGATGGGAACTAGAGAAAAGCATATAGATTTCATTTCACGCAGAAAATAGCTGATATATTCAATAATTCATCAGTTGCAGTAATCCATAAAATTTCTTACTAGTAGCAGTTGAAAGTAAGAATGAAGTAATGACACAGATTGATTCAAGCTGAATTTTGAATTAGATCTGGACTGGAGTTCAGGTGTGAATGTACACAGTGTTGCAAGATTCTGTCAGAGCCAGAAGCAAGTCACAAGATTTATGTTATTTTTAATAGCTCAATGTCATTAACTTTATTGTTTTGTTATGACTTTAAATATTTCTTCAAATCTGATTTGAAAGATTTTTATAAAATCTGTTGCAAAAGGCTTATCAGAACAGACCAGAAAATAGGTGTAAGTCTAAACGTTATAAGAAAATATGGATGAGTACACAAAGGCCAAAAATATAAGTATGTTTGGGTAGAGGAAATGAGTAAAAATGCCTCTGCACCCTGGAGGAAAATTCAGGTCAGAGAGTGGGGGATAAACAATCTCTGAGGTCTGGACTTGCAGTTTGCAGCAGTGTAACTGGGCTGGTGCAATTATAGCACCAAAACCCCCTTGTACCGCTGCACCGTAAGCTCCCTCCCTGCTGGCAAAGGCACCAGCTGCTCCTCATCTCGGAGCGACATAAACCTACCTGACAAATGTGCTCTCACGTTGGCATAGCTGCACGTGCACCAAAAGCTTTGCTGGGAAAAGAGTTGCAGGGATGTGGAGCTGGAGTTTTTCATACCCTGAGCTAGCTATGCTGTGTGGGCAGAGCTTTATGGTGCAGACCAAGCCTGAGGAATGGAAGGGATGTGCAGTGAACAGTCCTTTCCTCTGTTAGCATATTCTAAACAAGACCATTAGGTCTAGCGGGAAAGCACAGGCACTCCTTCCCAAAGCAGCAAATGGAAGAATAGGGAAATGAAGGTATTTGTTAGTATACAAACCCAAATAACCTGCACCATGTAGAGAAGAAAATCCACCCACATGATTTGCACAAATAATTTAAAAACAGCAACTAGTAAAGTTGAAAACAACCAGCATTTAGGAAGATACTGGTTTAGAAACAAAAATCCTGTTGTATTCCCGTACGGGTGCTGGTGTGATTCCAAGCCTTTGATGGGGCCTACGCACCCACTTCCAATGGCAGGGTTGGCAGTAGGTTTCTTAGCCATCTGGCATCTGTCTAGGTTATTTTTAGATTACAACCATTGCTTCACTTAAATATCTGCTGAGGATAATTTGAACTAGCGCAGGTATTTTGCAGTGGAGTGAGCAGAGAACCCCTAGTAACTCAAGCTGAGCAGACAGTGATGTACAGCTGAGGTACAGATGTACCTGGAACCACCGAATCTGTGTTTGCGTGGTGGTAGGACCGGGTTGTTATGCAGAATTCAAATCTTATTTAAAAGGAACACAGTTTTCTTTTAAGCTTTTGCACAAATCAGCAGGTTCTTATGAAGACCCTGGAGGAGCACTGGCTTCCCCTTCACTTGCTAACGTGAGGGGAGGAGGACTTTTCTGCGAGGATGCCTCATATGCTGGAGGCTCTGCACAGCAGAAAGCCAACGGACTCCCTTGTGTGCTCGGCTCCTCTCTTTCCCCTTTCTGCCCCCCATGCAATTCTTCCTTCACTTCATGTTCCCTTCCATGCTCATCTGCCCTTACAATAGGCCAGTTCAGCTTGCTAACCTGACAAAAAACAAATTATTTAGCAAAGCCATTCGGGTGCATTTTCACAAGGCGCCTGGGCCATTTTTACATCTCTCTGTGGTCAAAAGGGAGAATCTCGTTCCTAGTGCTGTCCCTTGCACTGGCACTAACCCCTTGCAGCTGATGCAGATTACTCAATCGGCCAAAAATAAACCCAGCCCACCATGTGAGGCGTTTTATTTCAATTTAGTGGGTTAATTTAACTAATGGAGATCTCAGCTGAGTGCAGTGTGAGCACAGCTGTGGCCTGAGCAGGCTCAGCAGGGAAGCAGAAGGGGGGCAGCCGGTTTGGCAGCTGAAGGGTGTTAGGTTGGTTTAGCTGCCTTGTGAAACCACACGTTTCTTCAAACGTTGACGCCACCGTTTGTTTGTGTGAGGATGCACTCAGGTATGGGATTCCTTTTAAAGTTTAAAAATATATATGTATATTTTGGATCTTGGAGGCAACAGAGAGTATGTGCCTTCTTTTTCTGACAGAAGTGGTTGTGAATCAGGGGTGAAAGAGGGAAAAATAGAATTGGAATTTGAAGCTGTTGGGAGCCAAAAACTGCCTGTGCTGTGAGTGCAGAATAAAGGTGATTTCATTTGTTAAATTTTTAATGCAGTCTAACACTTCTGCAAGGAAATGCTGAGTTTCCAGCAGTCTCTGCTTCTTCTCTGGAATGAAAAAGAAAGAGGTGTTTGTGCAGCCATTAGCGCCCTAGTTAGCACCTTAGCTGTTCTCGGCAGCGGGTCTGCGGGAGAGCTGCCGCGGCTGCGGGAGCTGCGGTTAGAAGTATCCTGGTGCGTGAGCCCAAGGCACTGAAGGGAAGAATCGCAAAGAGAGGAGAGCTTGGTTAACGTCCTCGGGGAAAAAGCGTGAGATACTGAAAATAGGGCAATGAATAAAAATCAATCTTAAAACACTGGAGGCTGGTCCTGTGCTGATTTCAGCAGGCGTGGCCTCACTGAAGTCGGTGCTGCTACGCTGAAGCCTTCCAAGGGCCCCGTCTGGGGAAGCCTTCCCCCTCTGTCCACCTTCAGCTCAGGGTCCGTGGGACGCGGCGCCGCTCCGCCAGGATAGCTGGGCCTGCGCCAGGGCCCTCGCCAGCGCCGCGCGCGATACTGTGCCAGGCGCGCGCTAGAGCAGCCTGCGTGTGGGCTGGCGTCGAGAAGGGGGGTCCCGGCCCTGTGTTTCTGCCGCCTCTCGGGTGCCAGGGTGAGCGCGAGCAGCAAACTGTTAAAGTCACCTCGAGGAGTGCGGGGAGGGCTGGGCCACATCCCCTCCCGCATTTCTCGCCATCGGATTGCACAAGCGCTGGCGCGGAGGAGGGGTGGGAAGACTTGCTGCGGGGAAGGAGGGAAGAGCCCCTTGGGCAGCAGCTCTGACTCAGGCCGCCGCACGGAGGTGCGGTGGGGCGCCCCACGCATCGCGTCTGAACGGCAGCGCTGCCGCGCGCCTCGCCGTGGAAATGCTCCTTGGGAGGCTCTCGGCACTGCAGAGGCTGGCCCGGGTTTTGCTTGATGTGGGTCAGGCAGGAGCGCGCTCTCGTCCCCAGCGTATCGCTGTGCCTGACCGCCTGCAGGAACGCGGGATTTCTTAATTCGTTTTCCTCTGTGTAATGCAACACGCACCTAAGCCGCTGATAGGGTACAGCTACGGTTTCCAGCTTAACAATACGTTAAGGCGTGTCATTAACATACAGTTACATATGCTAAGTCCTGGCTTACGTAAGCCGTAACACACAGCAAGGTGTGTTTTGTCAGCCGCTGTGCCTGCGTCTTGGGCGTACTGGGGCAGCGGTGTTGCCGCGGGCTAGAGCACACCCAGGGCGTGGGTGTGCGAGCTGACTAACGCACCTCGCGCAGTGTTGTTGCGCTCATTACATATATTGAAGAGAAAAGGTTTAAAGTAAATTAAAATCTAAATTATTAAGAATCAACCCACTGCCTAACTGGAAGCAAACAAACAAATCTACCTGCGTTGCAGAGCTGCTTAGGCCTTTGAAATTTGCCCCTTTGCGCGTCTTCCTCCCGCGCGACAGCGAGGGGTTGTGTTTTCCTGGCCGTGGAAGCGGGCAGTCCGCTTCGGCTGAGCCGCGCGTGCCTCTGTGTCCGGGGCCGCCGGCCAACGCTGAGGAGCGCCGCTTAACCGGCGCGAGTCGGTGCCGTGTTCTGGGGCTGATGTGCTTAATCTGGACCCCCAGCTCTTGCTTGGTAGATGGCAAGAGGAACGTAACAAAGATGAGCACGGGAACACACGTCTATCGCTTCTGTCTCATGCACAAAGCTGGACTTTTCCTGCGGCTTTTCCTCGTTGCACGTGTTTGCTCACTGCATAGGGAATAATCTAAGGACTTTGATACTGCCTTTATGCTTTCCCACTTTCTGCATGTTTTCCACAGTTTAGTGCCGCTTTCCAAAATAGGCAGTTTCCCAACTGCATACTTACTTGTCACTGCCTTAATAATACAGAAGAAAGAAGCATCAGGCAGTTTATTTTAATTTACTCCTCCTTCACTGCAAAGATGAGATGCTGTAACGAAGTTCATCTTTATGTAATTTAATACAGATTGAAGTGATTTGAAATTCCTTAGTAACTGTTTACACTACCTGCTCTATCTAAAAATGGTGAAGGTGTCCTATTTGGTGCCCTAACTCTAAAATGACCAAATTAATGTATGAGGAAAACATTCAAGAGACCAGGTCACTTCCTGAACGTCTGCATTTGAAATGCACTTTCTGAATTCTTTCATATAGCTCAGGGATATTTTTACCTTTGTATTCACACCTGTGAAATTTCAGGCTGAATAGTTATTTGTGAAAGTAGTAGTAGCTTTGATCAAAGCAACGGGTGGGTGATTTCCATGGGAGCCAGAGCAGGTCTTAACAGGGAGTCATCTTCAGCCGCTGATGGAGAAATATCAGCAGTAACAGTTACAGCTGCGCAGCAGCACAACGTGGTTCTGCTGCTCCTAATGCTCCCTTTACTGTGACTCCCTTTAGTGGGAGTCAGCACTTGGGTCTCAACTTGGATATTTCTGCCCTGCATTTTGTACTATGCATATACCTAGCATCTACTTTCTGTTTTCCATAATGCTTCATCCTTGCTCAGAGAGGGGATTCATATACTGGAATTAGTATATATAAATATATATATATATATGCACATATTTCTTGTGGTTTTATGGTCATTTTGCAATCTATGCTGTTTTTTTATATTTATGGCTAATGTTGGTGACCTTGTCATGCACACACCTGTTTTCCTTCAGGTCTGAAACTGTTTTATTTGGCTCAGAGAACATCTACTAGCTGCTTGCTTTTGACATGTCGCTAAACGTCATCAAGGATCAGATGGCTACAGATAGCGACGTGTCATGGATCCCTGCTGATCCTCCTCCCGTTTAGCAATGTTGTCCTAGGGATAAAAGAAGCTACAGTGTAACCTTCCATTCCCCCAAAGTCATCTGATCTTCTAACACTTATTAAAAACAAGCAACTGATGAACTGTGAAACTACTTTAATGTGCAAGCTATGTAGAGGTGTGGTGGGTTTTTTTTCTTTTTTTTCTTTTTTTTTCCCCACTGACTAGGGTAAACTAAGAATCACTCTGCTGATGTCAGAGCTGGTTGTTAAGGACAGCTGTGATGGTGGTGCTCCCAGCAGAAGGGCCAAGGCGTGATGCGTGTCACTGTGGTGTGCGCGATAGCGACATGGCTTGTGCACACCGATAATGGAACCTGCAGAGCCAGTTGGAGGACAGTTAATTGCACTGACTCGGTTTATCTGTGGAACTGTCCATTTGAACGTGTTCTTAGCCTAAGTACAAATGTTATTTTGATACAGCTAAGCCAGGATTTTACCTCTGCTCTCCATTTCTGGTTGTTTTTTTTCCCCATACTTTCTGCCTGCACCAAGGTTATGCAGAAGAGCTTGCTGGTATCTATTCCCCACCTTGTGTGCTGTGGCCCTGTGCAAGAGTACAGTGAGCTGGACCTCTGACCAGTGCAATAGCACAAATAAAATTAATGGGTGTTATATCTACTGATGGGGGTAACTTGACCAGTTTTTGTTATTACTAATGCAGTATTTAGGCATTTTAGTTGCACCATGAAGCATACCTTCCCCCCCCCCCCCCTTTTTTTTTCCTCCCTGTTACATATGTATGAGATTTGTATCTTTCCATAAATACAATACTTTGGAAAATACCACCTTAACTGGTTATACCAGAAAATTGTAATGTGCCAAGGACTCTCTTTGGTTAGAAGTCTTCCTGGAGAAGACAGTAAGAGGAAAGATACTTTTTGTAACTAAGGATGACAGGTCATGGCACATCCTACGTCCTTCGGAGGGTGAAAGAAAGAGACTTCATTTCTATTGAATATTGATTTTTGAATATTGAATACTGAATTTCCCCAAGGCAGTTTGGCCATTGTGCTGGAAACAACTTGTTGTGCTAAGCTCGCAAAAATTGTGTATCTGAGTAGGAGAGGCTGAAAGGGCCTATTTTTCTTCCGTTACAAGTAAAATTATTGACACATATGTGTAAAAGACGACTAGCTGGCAATCTGCTTGTCAGCCTACGGTAATTCTAAGTCATTTTGGCATGTTGCAGAACGCCAATATATATGTTCCATGGCATTGTGGTTTAAAATAAAAAATCTACTAAACCAAGTTACTAGGTTTTCCCCATTAAAAATATAGTTCGACTTCTCCATTTATCTTGATGTTCTCACCCTAATAAAATTGGAAATCTGTTGTTTAGGAGAATGAATGAATGAATAGCCAAGGAAAATTGCTTGCTATTGTTAGGGTAATTTATGTGCTATAGAATAAGCCATTGACATGGGTTGACTGCACTTTTTCCCTGCACAGTACAGGTGTAAATCCTTGACTATATCTCTTAGTCAGCTTATCAAGCTCTCTACTGCGTGAGAGTAGTATTAACGGATACACTTTCAAGGAAAAAAAAAATGTTTCTACTGACTGAATGAGATCCCTGTGGATTTGTTATCTCTAAAAATAAGTAAACCTGGAGCAGAAAGTTACAAAGTTTCTGTAGTATGCAAGCTTAGTCTGTGATAATAACCCAGTAACTTGTTATAATTACTATGTTAAAGTCACTATTATCAAAAAATATTATTAACTTGAGCTAAAAGAGATATAATTTGAGTAGGAAGACTTGTGAGGTCTGAGCCTCATATGGCTGAGCTTTCCTTGGGTAGACCAGAGAGCCAGCGTCAAGAACAGGGGTTTCTTTCTCTTCGTCTTGGCTTAGCCGAAGCTACGAGAGAGACGCTCTCAACTCCTTGTAACAGAGTATCAGGCATGGCAAAATTGTTTCTTGTGATGCTTTGAGATCTCTTGGCCTTTGGAGTAGCCTCGTGTTAAGCGCAGATGTAGCTCAGGCCAAAGGCAGTCGCACCTGCTTCTAACTCTCCATCAGGAGAGGGACCCCCTCTGTGAGGGAGATTCCTACCAGCAGTCCACGTGCATTTTAAGACTGGCCCATGCTGCTTACCCTGGTCATGACTTCTGACAGGTTAAGGATGTACTTTGTGTTTGTCCGAGTGATCAGTTTTAATGCACACTAAAACTGATATGTTGTTTCTTATCCATCCTATTCCAAATACCCAGGGATTTGGCTCAATGCACCTAGTACCCCTCAAGAGTCTTATCTGTGGCTGTCCTCGATGGGAAAGTGATTATGCAGTCCACCTTTCCCATGTGTAAAGGGCATGGCGTTATCCCCTCTCCGACACCCTCTGTGTTCATCAGGAGCCCCTCTGACTTTCACCACGTGTCGCATAATGCGTGTGTGTACCGAGCATGCAGCACGGCTGTCTGGTTCCTCCATCGTTTGAGGCACGACCTCATTAGGCCAAGACTGGACGAAATCAGAAAGTGTGAGTGGATTTCAAGTTTTATCTGTAGACTGTTGTTATATTACAGATGTCTGATCATGTTAAAATGGTAATTTATTGTGCGAAAGCTTAAAAAAAAAGTGTTTTTTTCATATTCCATTGATGTTTCTACAACTGTTCTATAACTGATTTGATAGTTTTAGATTATTAAATATCCTTTAGTACCTAGGCAATATTTCCTTAATAAACTTGTTTATTATGTTTTGTTTGTTTATTTAATATTTGTTTAACGTATCTGAATTTTCTACAAGCCAAGGTGGAGCGAGGACCTCAGGAGAACTTTTCTTCAACTTAGATATCAGAAGGGGGACCTCTGTGTGCGCCCCACGGGTCTGCTCACAGGAGCTGAGCAGACTGGTGTGTCGAGAGGTGGGATGCAGGATGCGGCCATCGTAGCCTTGGTCCACGGCTGTCAAGGCTCTGGTAGCCACAGAGGTTTAAACATCTGTCACCGATGTTGTTCTAATATGACTTCCAAAATAATACGGAGACAGGGAAGAGAAACAGGGCAAAGTTGTTTACCACACTGTAGTACTTGGGAAAAACGCTCTGGTGAAACTAATGAGGGAAAGCACACTAAAAACACAGTAGCCACAAGACAGCAAAATTCTTTTTCTGTTTTCTTCTTCCATGTGGTGTAGACAAAGCCTAATATGACTTGTGTGGTTGCTCATTATTGGAGCTTTCTGACTTGTCCCATTGCACAACATTTGTCTGTAACTTTGAAATATTTGGGCTCTAATTTTTTGTTTTTTTTTTTTTTTTCAAAGGAGGTGTCTGTCTCAGGTTCAACTTTCTCCTTTTGGGCTGAAATTTCAAAAGTTTTTGGAACGGTACTAAGAGATTTTGTTTCTTTTACCATTATTCAGGTCAAAGATTTTAAAATCCTGATGAATTTCTTATTTTCACTCCATTTTTCTGAAAAACAATTATCCATGGCCAGAATTTGACTTTTGTTTTCGTAGTGAGACTTTTGCCATACCTTGAAAGCTTCTTGTTTGAAATCTTTCTTGTTGTTTTTTTAAGAAGTTTGAAACCTTTGACAAATGGGCAGCTGATTATCCACCCGTTAGAGATTTCTTCTATGTTAATGACTGCAGTGTCTGAAAGCTGCTTTCCGCCTGGGCGTGCTGAAGCTCCTCGCAGCTCTGCAGCCCGTCTTGCGCCCCGCCAGCCGCTCTGTCTGACGAGCAGTGCTGCATCATCGCTGTCTGAGGCCAAGCTCCATATCCTCTCTGGTCCCACGCGTGATGGGATTGGAAATGCACCATCCCTGAAGAGCAAGTACCTTCCAGCGTAGGGCAGGAGAGCGAAGCCGGGCTCTGCCCTGGGTGGTTGTTGCTTTGGGCTAGAGTGAAACTGAGCTACAGAACTGACAGCAGAACTTCAGATTGCCCAGTGTGTTTTGGGTCACAAGAGCCAATGATCTGGAAAATGTAAATTTAATGCCTGAGCTAATGTTTTCATGTCTGTTGGTTTATAGTGAGCTAGTGCTTTAATTCCCCCGGCAGGTCATCTTCATGGTCTCCTGGAATCAAATCAACAACTGGGGCAAAATAAGGGTGCTGTCTTTCAGACAGCTTTTTATAATGTGCACTTCCCTTCTTATATATATATTTTCACTGCTCTTGCTCATGTCTGCAGCTGAAAACTTAGGTGTTTTCAGCAGTCTTAAAACCATCAGAAGATTGTTAAAATAAGGAAAACTTTTTCCTGAGAGGTGTATTCAGAAAGATGATAGCGAGCACGGGATATTATTATCAAGGTAATTCTGCAACTTTAACTACAGAATTAATTCTCAGTTACATAACAGATGGAAGTTCTGGTAATGCTGAGGTAACCAGTGATTTCACCTTTACTAATTTGTATGAATGGGTCTGTGTCTGCATGGAGTTCACATCTAGAAGTCACTCTGTGTGTCAAGTTTAGTGACAAAATATTCTTGTCAATAACATAATAACAGTAATTCCCCTCAACCTTGCTGATAACTAGCATCTCCCATTTGATTTTATCAGAGACTTTTCACCTCTGCCTATCAATTTAGGGGCCATGCAGTGCCTCAGAGACTGTGTGTTGCTTTTACCCCTTGATAATCTCTCCTGTGGCATGAGAACAGCTGGTTTGACTGACCGCTTGTCCGTGTTACACACTGCGTGACTGGGGTGGTCTCTCCCTGGGAGACTGTACAAGCTGATATCTGATCTGCCATCCATCCTGGGTGGGGTGCTATGTCTGAGTGTGTTATCTTCATCAGCCTTGAGTGGAGCAACTGTTAAGCTTAGGTCGTGTTCATTTAGTTCCTCTGAGCAAAAGGATGTTGAGTAGGTGAAGGATAAATCCATGGGCAACTGAAGGTATTTTGGTGAAGAGTTTGGCAGAGCTGAACCAGTTTTATTAGCTGAAGACAAGTAGTGCATGGTCTTATTTAAAATTTGCAGCTTGGAGGTCTTGATTAATTGTATATGCTTTTGAATGTCTGTGTTCTTCTTCTACAATTGTTGAAAATATGCCCCCGGTATTTGTTTCAGTTTATATGTTTATACATCAGTATAAAGTCCGTCCTTTCATCCCTTTGAGCTCAGAATATTGTGACATGCTTAAAAGCTTCTAAAATACATCCACTGATGGAGAAGACAACAGGCTACTTGTTACATATTGTTGTTTCTTGTAAATAGGGAATTTGCACAGTTCTCCTTTTTTAGACTCATTTATTGATTTGAATGTATCTTAGATGCATAAGGTACTGCTTCTGTCCTTGTGCAGTACTGAAACAGTGGTTAAAAATGAACATCATTTTTTAATTAGGTTACTCTGAGGTTACTGCTGAGTTTGCTGCAGTATCTGGTCTGTTCTCCATTAGCTTGCTGGTCAGAAATTGCTGACCTTTAGACTATGCTGTAGAAAACTTCTGTTGCTGCAGGCTTTTGTGAAGAAAGATGCAAAGAAATAATTCTGCTGTCAGTCAGCCATGTAAACAAACTGAATATAGGCAGCAGTTCAGCTTCCGAGATGTGAGTTCATTCAAAGTAAGGAGGGAGAGGAAAGGCTGTGAACCAGTGTTCCCTATGCACTATGGAGGCCTTTTTCAGCCCTTGAGCTGTAATAAAACTGTCATCCTTTTTTAAAATCCTCTTTCTCCCCATGGGAGAAGTTCCTCTGAGCATAATCCCAACCAGAATACTTGGCAGTCTTTGGTTTTCTGATAAAACTACAAGTTAGTTGCCCTAATGTTTTAAATATGGATGTCTTAGAAGCTTTTTCTCATATAAATGTCACTGATTTGTCTGAAGTTTGAGTCCAATTTAAAATTAGACTGACAACTGGTTCTCCTAATTACCATGGAATGATATTTTTGCTCCTTCACCTCCATTAGGTAAATTACTCGTGCCTTTTAATTAAGCAAGTTTTCCTCCACTAAATGGTAAGCACATTGTTCTCATGAGTATTTTGGCTTTGTTTTCAGATATGTTTACAACACTTTCTAATTTTCACTCCTTACGTTTTATGAGTCTGAATGCTGAACCTGAGATTTCTGCTTTTCACTGAAATATAATAATATGCTAGCTTTACTGTTCTTTTTGCATGTGTTATGGTAATAACAGTATTCTGTTTACCTGATATTGTTATCACAAGCTTTTATTGCATTTAAAGAAAAAGAATTACCTTTTCTTGGCTCTCAACATCCATTCAGACAACTCCCGCAGTTCACACCCATCCAAAATCATCCTCTTCTCGTAAGTAGCTCTGTGAATCTTAGTTCTTTGCACCGCCTTGTTTTCCCTTTTAAAAGTGCTTCCCAGTGGTGCTCTCCTGAAGTAAGAACCGATACCTACAATTTGTTCTCAGAGTCAAAAGCTAGATATGTTAATCATATTTGTGTGTTTGTCATACGTGCTACAAATATATAGGAAAAATATTTTACTTAATGTTTTCAGGGGGGAATTCAGAATTTACACCATATAGGAAATATGCACTCTCTCTTGAGTGTGCCTTTTGAGGAGAATCAGTCTGATATGCAGAATTTTTGCATAGAAATGCAAAAGGAGAGATGTGTGGGTAAACAGAAAGGTAAATATAACACATTATGTAATAGTTGATATGATGTCTGTAGAGGAAAGTTGCATTTCTTCACTTATTTGAGCCAAGGAGCATCTGAAAAATCATAATTATTTGTTGGAGTGGACTTGGATTTTTAAGAAGCTTTTCATGATGTGTCTCAATAGAACTTCCTAAGCAATGAAGATGCCACAGGAAAGAGAAAAGTTCTCGCAGATTAGTAACATCTTAAACAATAGGAAGTAATAAATGGCTAGTTTTGCACCATAAACTTAGATTACTGTCATAATCCCACTGGGATCTTTGCTGTTGAGCATATTCATAAATTACCTGAAAAAAGAGATGAACAGTCCTGTCACAAAGGTTTTTGATGACACAGAATTATTCAAAAATAAGCCTGATTGTGAACATCTGCAGAGAACTCAAAATATTGATTGAATAGATGATAAAAATGCAGCGTTCAGTAATGATAAATACTGAATAATGTATGGAAAGAAAAAGTATCTATCAACTATCAAACCTTGATAGTTTCAAGGATAGTGGCTGTAGTAAGATTTCCATGGACTAGGAATGAGTAGGGAGCTACCCTCTGACAGGTTGACCCCTTACTTAGACTGCGACCTGGTGTCTGTATTGGTTGCCAGCTCTTAATTTTGTCCAAGACCAGCCTATGGTCATTTTTAAAAATAGCCTTTTGCAGAACAAAAGGCTTTGGATAGGTCTTTCAGAAGTTTCGACTTGCTCGGTAGGAGGGAGGATGAGCCTTTCCCTCAGCCTGAAGGTGCTGGGGTGTAGGCAAGGTGTGTACAACCGCTTCAGAAGGGATAGTTGGAAGAGGGTTGTAGCAAGATGGCACCTGATGCAAGAGGCTTCAGGTCTGAAAGGCAGCTGTCTATGCATCCTAGCATACTTCTGCATTGAATGATAGAAGAAAGAGGAAAACCTCTGGGTCTTCAGAGTCTACTGGGATTGGTGCTTGTTTCCCTGTTCACATACCCGGCTTGCTTGGGAGAAAAGTTGGAGCCTGTATTTCTTGGAGAGGTGGAAGGTTGCTGAGAAGCGTGTCTTGACATATTACCAGCCTTCTTGCCGATCTAGGGGAAATAGGAGAAAAAGCAAAGCTTCTCTGTATAGACCTTTCTTCTCTAGTTTCAGTGCATCCTGGAACTTGCCAAGCCTTGTGTGGTCAGTTGTCAGCATGGAGACTGGGAACAGCTGGAGCTGAGGGGATTTAGGCAGGGAAGAGAAAAAGAGGGCATTGATGTTGTCTCAGGATCTAGGTTAAGACCTAATGGGAAAGCAAGGGATAATACTTTCCTGAGGTGACAGGATTCAGACCTGAAGTCTGAAAAGGTGGTGACTAAGTACATGCGTTTTCTAATAATGCATATACTGATAATCCCTCCAGCCCTCTTGCTGGTAGGGCTGCCAAGGTGAACTCTACCCCGTGAGAGGACCCTGTCCAAGGCTTGTTTGGGACTTTGTGAGAAGAGCCAAGGTGGTGGTGTTAATCTTCTCAATTACCTCTCCCGATGGCTGACTCTACACCTAGGCTGTCTCGAAGGGGATGAGGCTGTGGGTGCAGCAGGTGACCTCCTCTAATGATGTGAAAAAGGTTCCTGTCCCTACATGAATTATACTTGCCATGTTTGTTCCCTGGGATTAGTGTTCAGGCTCTGCATGGGTGTCTCCAGATGGATAACTGGCAGAATGGGACTTGGGTCGTGTGCCTAGCCTGGTAGGCAGTGTGCAAGAGTAGGACAGTAGGAAGGGATCACCAGGAAAATAAATTATCTCTTCCTGCAAGGTGACTTCTTCCATACTGCTTGGTACCCATTTCAGCCTCTTGCTAAAGACCCTGCCTCCTGCCTTTGGTGCATTTGGAAGGGTGTGCCTGCCTGCAGCAGGGAGGCGTCCTGCCACCCAGGTGGGCTTGTTGGGTGGTGCCAGGGAGGGGTGGGAGACAACTAGGGGTGGGCAGGATCCTCTGTTATTTAGAGGGCCCATATTCCTTCTTCCTGGGCTAAGGGGCCATCTCTCTGTGTTTGTCTGGGGCCCGGCAGAGGAAGAAGCTGGCTTCCCTGTTGGAGTAATGAACTCCCTAGAAAGATCCTTTGTAAGAAACAGTGAAGGGCTCCTCTAGCTTCCCCCATTAAAGGTGTTGCCACCAGCACTGTTTTGCACCTTGCTTTGGTAGCTCTGAGGGGTTCCCCTCCTGCAGGCAGGAGGCTCCTTGGGGCTGAGGGGAGTTTCCTGGGGAGAGAAGTGTCTTCAGCTAAGAGATGGAAGGGGTAGTTTTTAGGAGAGGAAGAAGGCTGAGTGAGAGGAGGAGGCTCCGCTCCGATTAAAAATCATTAAAGCCCAATATGTCTACTCTGAATCTTAATAAAATTGACTTTTCCAAGGTGTTTCATTTGAATTTGTCCTAGGAGTCTTAGGGGCTGAAACCCTTATTCTGAGTAGGCTGGAGAAAGGAACTGTGATCTAAACCTGTTCCAGCAGGCCAAAGTCTTGTCTTATATTGTTGTATCGAAGGATGATATTTAATTCCTGTCTCATTGTCCTTTCTTGGCTTCACCGCTAAGAATGCCAATTTTGCTTGCAGTTCAGTGCTCATAAAACATGCATCTTCTAAGGGAGAAGGCAAGACCATCACCTCATTTCTTAGAGATGTCCATCAGGTGGGGGAACTTTGTCTTGGATTGAATTTAAATTAGTAACTTGGATATGAAAGACTTGATATCTCATTAGCAATCCCTTGATCCACCCAGTTTCCCTAGGTGCTGTACTTGAATGATAGCCGCAATCATTCTTCAAGTCGTTATAAACAATCACTTTTAAGTGCAAGATAAGACCTTTCCTGCTAGTCAGTTCTACAACCAAAACAGGTGAGCTAGGGGCTTTGATCAAAGAGGTATTCTTTTAAGTCAGATTTTTTCATTTTAGAATTTGTTTCTACATGTCTGATACTATGTTAGAAAATCATCAAAATTGTATATTAAAAAGAAGATGAAGAGCTTCAAAATGAAGCTGCTAGCCAAATTAGATTGAGTTGAATGGTTGAAATAGTACAATAAATCTCTTCTTTAATGTACAAAATTTATTTTTAGCCTGTCATAAAGGTGATTTCTAGGAACTTTACCAAAAAGGATCACAGATTTGGTTAAATTTCAAAACTCCTTTAAACTGCAATTTAAAAATCATCAGACAAAACGCCAAGGCTTCCTTTAATAGTCTCATTGTCACTATCTCACTTCCCTTAAGCTTTAATAGGCTGTCACTTACGTTGCTTGTTCTGTCTATTATATGGTCAGGGCCTTTGTAGGTATTTGCCGAAAGCTAGATTTGCTAGAGTAAATAGGAATTGTGTTCATTCCTTTTCCTGGAACAGTGATGAGATCATTGCATGGGCTTTGTTTCATGACGTGATTAAGTTTGCACTTTGACTCACTTTGTCCTGAAGGACAAAGTTATAAAATTGACGGCCACTGTGGTTATAGGACCAAAAGGCAGTATCTTGTGGCAGACCTCCAGATGCTCAGTCTGGGTCTGTAAACACTAAGTCCTGTGTTTTTACAGGAAGACAATGTAAGACTGTGTAATGACTTTATTTAACCAAGAATCTGTCTGGTTTCATTTCCATAGCTGTGTTAATATTTAAATCATTGACATAATCAGGTTAAGCGTGAGCTGAAACATCTAATTTTGAGGCACGCCTTGTTCGTGATAGTTGTGCAATAGCAAATTCAAAACAATGAGCTAATTAGCTACACATCAGCAAAAATACCTGAGAGGTTTTAAGCTGAAGCCTGCAAGAGAAAACAGACTGTTTATTAGGTTACAAAATGCCTTTTTGGGGAATCTGTGCATTTTTATTGCAAATATTACCCAGCTATACTAATTCTTTTCTCATAACCAGAAAGAGAAGGAGAGGAAAAAATATCTGGTTCGCGTCCTGGTGAGATCATAAGCAAAAGCTGTGTTGCTGGGAGTTGTTCTGTACCTGGTTCAGTATGGTTGTCTATTCACCGGAAGCCATGACTGCAGCAGTGGCGGTGCTGCCAGGTCTAAGGCTCCCTTTCTCAGCTCTGCGGGCAAAGTTTGCTGGCACTCCTGCATTCATTGGGGTTACCTTCGGTGGGTAGTATTAATTTCTTAAACACTAAATTTACCTATAGATAAAAGAAAAAAAAAATTCATATATAAAATAAGAAAATATTTGTTTCTCTCCTGATATTCAAACATAACATATTTTGAGATAACAGAAGTCACAAAGGATAATTTTGTCCCTGAAAGACTTAATCATATAGTTCAAGATTGAAATTTAACTTGTCTCAGCAAGCATTTCATGCCAAATAAACAAATTATTACTCAGTAAGTTAACATTTAGTCACGACAGCTGGGCTCATATTTATTAGAATTTTCACTTGCCCTTTACAGAAAAGTCACTTCTCTTTTTTTTTTTCTCTGTAGATATTAACTTCTAGGCTGTTTGCTCAAGATAAGATCAAAATGAGGATGTAAAGGTCAATCTAAGCTGTATTACAAAGCTACAAAGAAGAGTCAGTTTGTCCTCCAGCGAATGCTTTCCCATCCAAATTAAACTTTCCCTTTCATAGAGAAAACGCCTTCCCCCCCCCCCCCTTAGGAATTTAT
>JAYECN010502568.1:0-14500 GCA_035222435.1 Microcambeva ribeirae
GGGCGGCCCCGTAACGCGGGCTCGCCTGGGGCTCCCGCGGGGCCGGGGCCCGGGCTGGGCCTGCACCGGGACAGCCCTCGGGCGGCTGCTGAGGCTCGGGGCAGCGAGGCCGGAGCAGCCCCGCGCTTCCCCAGCAGCTACCACAGCGGCGGTGCAGAGCAGAGGGGCAGCGCAGAAACGCTCCACAGCAGTGGCAGTTTGAAAACGTGTGTATATACGTATATACACACAGAGTCATATATACATACGTACATCACGGCTGGGGAAGCAGAGTGAGAATAGAACACGCAGTGAAGAACAACTGAGGCGAGACCTCTGTTGCGACCCGCGGCAGGAGCCGCAAAGGGCCAGGGCTGCAGCTCCGGCTGGAGGCAGCCCTGAAATTAAAAACGAGAAGCTACTCCCCGGTGTGGCTGCCCTGGACATTAACTGGAGGCCCTTGGTGCCCCTCCATTCAGGGGCAAAATGATTCAAATAAAAGCCTTGTTTTTGTGAGGATAAAAGGTTTCAATAACAATATTGTTACCAGGACGAAAGCAAAAAGCTTTCGTAAAGCATAAAGCATAAAGCAAAGTTGTAACATCAGTTATGGTCCTAAGGAATTCCTTTTCATATTATACTTGCACTTAAAGCAGAAATTTTTCATTTATGCTTAATTTCAGGACCTATTTAATGATTCCATTATTAGAGAAGACTTGAAACTAATGGTTTGCAGTTTAAGCCAGAATTACGTTTGAACCTGAGAACCGTAGACTAGAGCTACATCTGCTTTCCCCTATTTGTCGGGGGGAAAAGAGCAAGCAATAGAAGAAAAGCAGAGCACAAGAACAGAGAAATAAGTACTGAGAAACAGAGAGCAAGAGAACGTAGAATTAAATACTGGCCTAGAACTGTGAAGCTGAACTACCATGTCCCCCGTCTTAAGTCACTGTAGTCCTTGATCAAAAAGGAATCCACGTTAATTGATGGATCCTCACAGCAGGCCCTAAGAGAGGTCTCCCAGACCTCAAGGGGAGTTACTTGTATCTTCTTGTTAAATATATAATGCTTGCCAGCATAGGATATAATACACTGAATGCAGAAAGGTACGTTAATATGCTCTCCTCAGCTGTAAGATGTATATTTATCCATATAATGCCTAGCATGGTCATGTAACTCCCTGGAGAGACCAAGATCCTGGCTGAAGAAGGTGGTGACCTTGCTTCCAGTAAAGGACAAGAGAGCGGCCCTCAGCCTCTTAATGCTTAACTTTCTCCAAAACTTTATCCAGCTTAATGTGTTGTTTGCCCAAAGCTGCTGTTCTGAAAATATTTAGACAATTCCTTTAAGGGATCCTCTTGAGAAAGTATCTGAGGTGAGAGCAGATATATGGCAAGAATACTCTTTAAAAAAAAAAAAAAACACACACCTCTTTACATAAGTCATTGTTTAGCTAAATAAACTCTCAAAATATTACTTTTTTTTTTTTTCTTTGCCATAAACTTTATGAACAAGCTATGCTCTATTCACTTTCATTTCACAGGAAAAGCTCATTTATACTCATGCACACACCAATAAGTACTGACATCTGAAGGGTCATGTTATCCTTAATAGTCTCAATGTATGTATTAAAGCCTATTAAAGCAAATCAGGATCTCCGAAATAAAGACTCTTCCTTTGTGGAAAAAACAAGGAACTGTTTTTCAGCTAGTGAGAAATACTAATTAACAGTAGCTGCTATAATTACCCTTTGAGCTAACAGCACACAGTCAGACAATTAGGTAACTACTGTGCTCAGTCCCTTTTTAGAGGGTGTAGGGGCAAGCAAGGAATGCTTTTTAAAGACAACCTGGGCATTTCAAGCTTTTAAAACACTTTTACTTTAGTCCTACAAAGTCAAAATATCTCAACCTCCCCAAAACACAAAACTAATAGTCCCACACAAAACTAATAGATCTAATAGGGTGCTGAATATCCTGTAAAACACCACTGGCAGTAGGTGAAATGCTGAGCTGGTGCTAAGTGGCTCTGTAAGCACAAAGATCTCCACAGCCTGCCAGAGGGGAACCTTCATCAAAGTAGTTTTAGCTGGAACAACGTCATCCACCACACTGATGCCCCGTGCTGTCTAGCCCATGGGCTCTTGCCCTGTTTTCACTCTCAGTGGTTTGAGGTTAGGGACCCTGAATACCACTTCTCAGGGAGTAGATACATTCCTAGCACCCTCTCCTTAAAAAAGGCTTTGTAAATCCAGACTTTGTAAACCTTCTGCTGAATGACTTCAACTAAGAAAGTTTCAAAATGCTATATAAGACCTAACCATTACAAAAAGAAATATTAAAGCAGCTTTGAACTGCTGATAACACACAATCCACAATCTGTCGCAAAATCAAAACCAAGGGCAAAGACAGCAGGGCCCCAATGCAGCCTGGATGGTTTTCCTCACCCTCCTGATGTTTTCGCTCAGGTGGCCCAGTGCAGTCTCACCAGGCAGAAGTACTGGGCCTGCTAGCTTGGGCAGGATGGAATTGTCTTGCCTGGACCCATCTGAGAATTTGAGGAATGACCAGGTCCACCACGACATCTCATGTGCCCTTGTGGCACCTCAGGAGCTGAGGCAGGGCAGGCTAAGGGGCCCGAGCTGGGCTCACACGGAGGCTCTCAGCAGTGAGCGCCCCTCGAGCACACAGCATCTGTCCCACGGTATGCAGAGAATCACCACTACATAAACTAAGATGTAGAAGTTATTCGTGTATTGAAGAGAGATCCTCCAGGGGAACATTTGGGATTCCCCAAGTTCAAGGACAAATTGCATCTTCCAAAGGAAAGAAAGGAGAGAAGGACACCATGGAGATAGATGGAGAGCAGGATGAGGCTTCCAAGACCAAATACCTGAATCAAATACTCCAAAAAAAAACAAAAAACAAACAAACAAAAAAAAAACCACACACACCACAAACACACAGTCCTTGGAGTCCGTGGGGGCCATCACTGCCCCAGGTGAGGAAGCCCATCTGAGCGGCTCTTCCATGGTTAGGGATGGTTCTGTTTTGGGGGTTTTGTTCCCGGGCCGGTCTCTCGGCCAAGACGCAGCTACAGCGCCGTTCCCGCCGCGCGCGCCCGTGCGCCCCGGGCCCCGCTCACAGCCCATGCCACGGCCGGCCGCGCTCCCACACTGCCCTCCCTTCAGCTCCTCACATCAGCTTCTCCCATTTTTACCCCGTTAAATGGTTGCGGAGCGCCAGGATGCAAGTGACACCCAACGGCATTGCTTGGTGCCTCTCCCAGGACAGCGGCTAACGCTGGCCACAGGCAGCTGGTTCGACACCCCTCCCCGCTCCGCAGCGAGGTCCGCGTTACGTGGTCTGCTTGGCAGAGCACAGCGCGAGCCGGGTACAGGGCAACAGGCCACAGCACACAGCAGCAAATGGTGTCTCATCTTCCAGCTAATCTGGCAGAAAGGTTATTCTGTGTTCAGCGCGATCAAATCTGTGCTACCAGATGACCTTTGGGGCACAGCAGCAGCAGCAATTAGAGACCCACAATTCACTGGTAATAGGAAATCTCACAGTCTGCAGCAATAGCAGTCTGGGTCACGGGCTGTAATACACTGCAAAGAATCCTTGCTATATCAGGAAGCAGAAATATAGGAAGGTGTCACAACGCTTTACGGAGTGCTGCATGAAAGAAGGGTTTTATCTGAGGGAAAAGCAGCTCCCTCGTAGGGAAAAGATGGTTTAGGAGATTGTGGTAATCTTAAAAATCTAAAAAGACAGCTGAAATTGAGGTGTGTTTTGATGAGGAAAGGGAGATATGAAGGAAGAGCAAAATAAGGTCAATCTGTGGAATGGAAAGAAAAGTAAGGGTGAGATTTAACACTCTGACATAACCTGAATATTGTAGCACTTCTCTTGTCAACATTGTTAGTTTTTACCAGTTTTACCAGAACACAGTACAGAATGTACATAATGCCAAGAAAAAGCTGAGGAAAAACAGTAGAAACATTTGTTAATGTGACATGCTAAAAATTATACGTGTACCTCAGCACATTATGTTTAATGGTATTAAATTAGCGTAATTCCCACTCACGTTCTTTCGCCTTCCAGCTTTGGGATATTGCAAGTTGTAAAAATTTCCTTTAAAATCCTGCTTCCACTTTCACAAACATCACAGGCTGGAAGCACGGAAGAGGTGACGAGAGCAGTGAGGCACAATGCTGGGTGAAAAGTTTTGCTTCTATTTTAAAATGCTTTTCACAAGACTGAATGTATCTTCTGGCTTGTGCAGACCAGACCTGGGTGTGTTCTTCCTCTGTCAACACGAGGGAGTGCAGGTGTGACTACTAACTACTTGTCCTCAGGGCTCTGGCCTGGAAAGACGCACAAGTTCATAACCTCTCATCTGGGCTCTTTCCAGCTACCTTATTGCGTGAGGCAGGCATGTATTTTCCCTTGTGGATCTCCCAACAGACAGAAACTATAGTCATTGCTCAGGAGGTCATGAAAAATAATATCTGACAGTTCTAGCATTTCTCTGCTAGCAAGAAGGAAATTGAATAAAAAACACTGCAGAGATGACAAGGTTGCCACCTAAGAGGGTTTCTCCCTTTCAGAGATGTACACATAGCACTCTTATTTGAGAGGAAGGAAATTACTGTTCAAAATTCCTGTGCCTACATAATACTCAATTTTGAATGCAGTGTTTCATATTAGAGACACAAACATTCTCCCCTGCCCTGAAGCAGAATCACATTTGCATTTATTTCCTAAGTTCTCACGAGGGATTTAAAAAAAAAAAAAAAAAAAAAAAAAAAAATCAAAGCAAGGCTGTGCTGCACCCCAGCAGCGTCTGCACTTCACTGATGAGTCCTGTAGTAGTCCACCAGTCACATCCACTGCGTTTTATTTTTGCTGACATGGAAAACAATTCATTTCCTCACTAAAACCTTGAGTCTAACGCAGACTCAGTGACAAAGCAAGCGCTCTTGAGACTGTATCGCTGCTGGTGCCACAGACACATTCCAACTATGCAAGATTTCATTGTCCTTTCATGTGCAGTACTGCACCCAAAATGACAACTAAAAGGAAATTGTTTATATCACCCATATGGCTTTGTTTCCAAGCAAAGCATTGGACACTCAGAATAGCTTCTCATGCTCTGCTGTGTGACACTACAGTAAATGGCTGATTAACTTTTGCATCTGAAGTCCCTGCTCCCTGGGAAGTGACAATGGCAGCAGTCTGTCTTCCAAAATCAGCTCTGCCAGAAGACCGGTTTCACAATATACTGATCACTAATTAGTGACAGATATTAAGGGTCTCCAGAATAAAATCACAACCATCCTATTGTTATTGATTTCAGAACACTGGGATCGTAAAATATACAGAGCAAATACTGTCTTAGCACACAGGAAGGGAAACACATAGTTAGCTAGTTTTTAGCTGTTCTGCTTCTAACCAGACAAGTGCTGTGCAAGATGCACAAAGCTTTCCCAGGCGCTGAACGTGGGGAAGCTGAAAGCAAATCTATTCCAAGGGATCACAAACTCTGGAGCAGAAAACAAGCTTCCTCCATTTGGATTTAGCAGTTTGGCTAAGCCTTATCCCAGGAGATTTTGAACTGATGGTGTAAGAGGTTCATTCCTCAGAATATTATACAATTTGGACAAAGGCCTAGTTATTAAAAACTTATCCAAAAGTCACTTCCTTTGTCACTCATACATACATGGAAGAGAGACTCATTAGGGGAGCATTGTTTACAACACCTGCTAAAATTGTTATAAAGTGAGAGACTACAGTTATGACTAAGATATCATGTACGAACATAATTGCTGCTCTTCACAACACGTAACATGCAGTTTACAAATAATGCCCATAAAAATTGCTGAGCATATTAGTCCGGCCTCTTGCATTTCACAGGTTACAGATATAGATCCTCTTTCCTTCACAGTATCTTATAGGAGCATTTCTTTGCTTTTCACACGCTTGTCTATCCTTTACCATTACCAAAGCTGTCTGTCCAGCAGATCTAATACATAATGTAAATCCACAAATAAGTGAGAAGAGTGGTATTAAGCTCAAAGGAACTGCAAAGAGATGCCCTACTTCTTAGGGGGTGGGAAGGAAACAACCAGGACCTTTTCTGATGAACACATTAAGCAAAACATAGCTCCCTAGCTTTACTTTTCAGTCTATCAAGAAATAATCAAGCAAAGTTTCCAAATTTGATACTCCTTATCAAGCTACAGTTTTAGAAGTCAAAAAAAAAAATAATAAAAAAAAGCAATTAAACAAATAAATAAGCAGGCAGAAAGCACAAGCACTGCAGTAGCTGATCACAACATACCTTGGCTGCAGAAGGAAGGTCCCCGTACTTGCTGTTGAGGGCACAGTCGGTTGAGCGCTCACGCAAAGCATCGCTGTCAGGGAGACAAAGAAAGCCCCTTCGTTCATGTCAAGAGCAATATTTACTCAACAGCAACATATCTGAGGAGATCTTGGCTGAGTGAAATAACCTGGCAAACTCAGTGCTAGGTTGCTGTGCTCTATCCACATGCTTTTCCATCTTCAGGAGTGGAGGCTTGTTACTTGCTGTGAAACCTGCTTTTTCAGATAAAACTGGACATAGAAAAAAAATCTGTGCTATAGCTCTCTTTCAGCACTCGAGTCTTCCAAAATATAAGCGTGAAGCACCTTAGCACTTAAATACAGCCACCACCAGACTAATATCAAACTGCTATGAAAAAACTCTTCTGAAGTGCAGAACAGCAATATACAGCAGTAAGCAGGCAGTCGTTTGCATTCTACACAGACAAGGACAGTAAAACAGTTTACACACCCTGCACAGATATTCCTCAGAAAAGTAATCAAAGCTCAGAGTGAAGGCTATCAGTTTTTTAATTGAAAATTTTAATTCCCTCGTTACATCCCATCAGAAGTTAAAGAAGCTAAGTCAGTTCAGGGCAAGGTTCTCTTACAGAAAGTGCTGCCACTACAACCCTGCGCCAGACTGCAGTTATAAAAACCCCAAGGAGAGGTTTAGTATTTGTGAGTGCAGGTAGGAGCTTTAAGTAATAAGTTTTTGACCACCTCCTTTTGTGCAAGACATTTGGAGGAGACACGAGCAAAAACACTGAGTGAGACATAATGAATAAAAATTGCTTGAGTTACTGGATAAAGAGGTAATATCCACCTCTCGATCCCTTTTCTGCTCATTGGAAGAAGAGAGGGAGAAAATATTTTCTCTTTTATCTAGCCCTACCTACCCGAGCAAGCAGAATCTATTCCAGGGTGCTCTGTAAAACAAAGCATTTGATCCTTAAAATTACACAGATACTTACAGGTTGAGAGCAGTTGTCTTCAGTCCATTTTGACCCGCAGAACTCAGAGCTCTGCTTTTACCTGCAGAATGCTGCTTAATAGTCCACATGTGTGGACAATCCTGCCTCAGCTGAGCACGGTTATGTTATTCAGACCCCTCTTTCCCCTATCCCACTCAACAGTATCAACAGCTGCATCAGTTTAAGCAAATTGTTAAGCCACTACAACTGCACTGACAAACCTTGCATGATAAAAAAGATTTCTAAAGTCTTAAACAACCTAGTTGTGCTTTAAATAATGGAGGAGTTTAAGGGATTCAATTGAGAACTTGGGGCTGTGCTGTACCACAGTATCTCATCCCACATCTTGATAGACGTACTGAAAAGGTAAACCTTAAGTAAGAGGTTTTTCTCTCATGTTTGGTTGCTGGGTCTAACACACAACAGGTGTTAAGTAGTGAGAGTAGTGCACACACCTGTGCTCTGTTAAACACATCTCCATGCCATGGCTGGAGGTCATAACCCTGCTTTACCTCCAGCCATCCAGCACGTGCATGATGAGGGTGAGTGGGAAGGGTAGGAGGAAAGGAAAGGAAGGAAATAACCTTGACAAATATATTTTCGTCTTTGCATATCAGATTTAAGCAAGTAGATAGCTGAACTGCAAAGAAGAGGTGCTTTTTGTTGTTGGTGGTGTTTTTCTTCTTTTTGTTCTATTTTTGAGTAACAAATAGCAGAGAAATTTAAACTTTTCACATGGTGTCAGTAGAGCTGTCCAGCTACTTAGAGCTGGACACTTCTGTTGAAAAAACTCTATCCTCACACAGTGAGCAGGGCTCACTACCCAGGC
The DNA here is from genome assembly GCA_035222435.1 of Microcambeva ribeirae. Lineage (NCBI taxonomy): Eukaryota > Metazoa > Chordata > Actinopteri > Siluriformes > Trichomycteridae > Microcambeva > Microcambeva ribeirae. The sequence continues at coordinate 8,148 of JAYECN010502568.1, forward strand.
TAGCACTTTATGCAGAGAGGGCAGCAAGTTGCTGCAAAATCCCTTTCCATGGACACATTTGACAGCTCCCATCTGCTGCTTCCAGAGCCCGCAGGGCTAGCATGGGCTTAGGATTTCATCGACATGTTAATTCCACTGTGAAGCATTTGCTAGATTTGCTGCAATTTTAATTCCTGCCAGTTGGTTTCCCCTGTTGGAAAGCTCTTCAACCCGAGCCTAGCATGGACTGATCCCTCTTCCCAGTTTAGCCCTTTGAGCCAAAGCTGCCCTGATGCCTGTGTGAAGGCCAGCACAGACAGAAACAGACAGGAGGAACAAGACTTCTTGCTTGGCTGACAGCAGAGCAACACGGCTTCCCAGCTTCCCTTTTGGTAAAGCTGGTCCAAAGCAGCTCACTCTTCCTTTCAAGTGACAGGCTAGTTCTGAGAATCAGTAGAGAGGAAGATGCCTTATTGCTGGCAGAGTATGTGGGATTTGAAGAGCAGGGAGTAGAGGATCCAATGGTGCATAGAGGTCTTACTAATCTGTTTGAATTTTGTTTGTCCTACTTCTGTTTCTCTCATCAGCAACTGTTAAATCCAAAGATTCTTCTAAACAAATCACTCAAAAGGATCACACACTTACTTAAAAATCTATTTTGTTAGCTCTATCCTCCTCTTCTCCCTTTCCCACATAACAGCACAGTCCCATAGCAAATCTCTTACCAGTGCTCAGACACGACAGCTTTGTGGCACAAGTGGCCTTGTCCAGCAATCCAAGGTTGTCCAAGCAGTGTATTTTCTTTCTCCATTAGAAAGTGGAAACTGTGCCCAAGTAGGAATCTTTTTAATCTCATCAGTGATGCCAAAGTGCCTGCCTTGCTCCTTCCTAACGAGCATGGTAGCTGTACTAGGTAAAACACTGCAGGGAGCAAAGCCTTATCTACTTCCAATTCTTACTTCTGCTTCAAAATCCAAAGGCAACTGTCTCAAGCTGGCAACGTGTAACCAGCAAGATCCTGCCATAGACTCCTCCCAAGCCATTTCGCCACAGGACAGCGGCCTATAAGTGCTTTAACACAAAACACGAGACCCAGACTTTTCACCTTAACACAGTTTCAGCTTTGTTTCTCCCCCAGGCAGCGAGTACAGAACAACACTGCAGAACTTTGCTGGTGAAGCAGAGCCCGCTGCCATTTGGAAGGCCGTCTAAAACACCCCGGCGCTGCTTCTCCCAGCAGCACGAGACACGTCGTCCGTCCTCGCAGAACCTCAACCACAAGCACCAGTTCTGCACAAGCAAGAGAGGAAATTTAAGCAGATGTAGAAAACCCCAAAGTCAAATGCAGAGCAAGGAAGGTCTGTTAACAGCTTTTTCTTCAGTGAGTTCTTGTCTGCTCCCCAAAGCAGGCTGGAGTCAGTACACATTAAAAATCGGACATGACAATTCCTAGAGCTGCAGGCATCAGTACATCAAACCCTGGCCTAACCCTAATGACTTGGGAAAGTCACTGCAGTAGCAGTAATGTTGTGAGCTATTTCCAAAACACATTTTCTATACAGCAATATAGATTTCAGGCTTGAAGAGAGCAGCATTCCTGCATCAGTGCCCAGGTTAAATTCAAACTGCATTTCCCTCCTCCCCCTTCTACTTTTCCAAAGCTTGGCTTCAATTCTTAGACAGATTATACATGAATCTTTGACTGAAAGGAGCCTAAATCACACTGCACATGTGTGTTCATAGGAAGCACAGGACGATCAACAACAACAATTAGCAAATTATAAAGCTAGTATATCAAATCCTGGTAAGTATTAAGTGTAATAAGTTGATCTGCAAATATCCTTCGCTTGTTTTCAATTCACAAAATGAGGCATTTGAGAAGTTGTTACATTTCATTGTATTGATTACTAACATGATGCTGACTTTGTAACATACTTAATGTTAATTTTAGAATGGCTTGAACCTGTTCAACAGAAAAAGTATCAATTTTTAATTGTGCAGTGCTGAAGAAAATCCTACCCCCTCCTCCCGCCCAACACACACCTTGGAGCAGGTCCCTTTATCAAAAATAAGCAGAGCCCCACACGGTCACAGTGTAATCCATTTATTAGTATATCTCGTGAACACTCGGTGTTAGCCTGGGGGACATGACATCTTTGGCACTTGACCCATTTCAGAGGTCCTCAGCCTCTGGTCAGTAGAAGGCTTTAATAGGACTCGAGGGGAGGCTACTACATAAGTGAACGTGGGGAATTAAATACTTTTCCAACAAGTGATACTATAAGCCCAAGGGAGAGACATCAGTGCAGGCCACGGTGCCTTGCTGCACAAGCAGCAGTCCCAAGCTCGTTACCACCACGGCTGTCCTGCTCCTGTGTCCATATTCTCTAGTTGCAAGAAATTCCTGGGGAATCTATCAAGGCGGTGTTAAATACCACAGCACAGTTTATCCATCAAAAGCTTTCCTTCGATTGCTGAAGAAAAACACTAAAAATTGTCTTCAAGTGGTTGATGGATCACTGCAGCTCTTTCTGAGTGAAGAGACTTGGGGATATTGGCTTCGGAAAGGAAGCAAGACAAAAAGCAGACCCACTTCTGCCCCTAAAGACAGCAAATACCCACATTTCTGGTCCCTAACCAACTCCTCCACTAGTATTTTTGAAGAATGGATCCACTGCTCTCTAATATAAGGGTAATTAACATTTTGTCATGTTAAAAAAAAACAGCTGCCTGATTAACTGCGGCGCAGGACGCAATTCATGCAGAACCCGTGAGCAGCGCTCAGCTACGGGAAAGGGCTAAACCTTTAAGCCAGGCCCAGCTGGCCTGAGCCTGCACTCGTGTCGAGACAGGGCTGAGGACGGTGGTAGCGCGGGCGCCCAGGTCAGGCCGCACTGGCACTGGGGCAGCATTTGTGCCGCACGGGGTGTTCCCTTAGAGAGGGAACGGGGCATGAAGGGCCAATCCTTACGCCCTTTAGCCTGGCTGCGTTTCCATGCCCCCCACTGCTTCCACTCGCTCCCAGCAACATTCCCCTTCCCACACAGGCCACACGTGTGCATCCCGCTGCTCTGGGAGCTGGTCTCACACAGCCTAACGGGGGTCACATCCCCAAGGCCCAGGGCAATGGGGCCCCAAGAGCTGCCGGCTCCTGGAAGCAGCCTGGTGCATTGGCCCTAGCCAACCGGAATGCTGCTGGGGAAGGCTGGATCAGGCCCTACAGGTGCATGAGCCAAGGCAGAGCTCCAACCAGCTGTGTTCCCTGCCCAGAGCTGCACTGCAACACACAGCTAGACCTACAGCGAGTGCCCCGAGCTCAGAGGGGCTGCACATGCCCCAGACAGGGGGGCACTAAGGCTGGCTGACTTTCCGCCCGCTGCAGGCTGAACTGCCCCGAAGACCACAGCAGCAAGGCTAAGGCCAGCTCCGGCCCACGCACATAACCTACACACAGCACCAAAATCACTGACAAATAATACTGAAAATAAACAGCAGATGGCACAACCTCCTTTGGCAAAGTGTACTCACTTCTTGTCATTAAAGCTCAAAAATCCTAAGCAAGAGAAAGCACGGAAAGATAGCACATTATTAAGAGACCTACATAGTTTGTATTGAAGGGAGACAGAAGACACTGTTTTAGAAATGATCTGCACAAAATTATAAAGCAAGGCCCCTTATTCTCTCTAAAAACAGAGAATACAAGATAGATGGGATACAATGAAAAGGAAAGGCAATTCATTCAGGAGCCAAAAAAAAGGAAAGGATATACTATGGTGAATAAAGTGATGCCGGTTCTCCTTGACAGAAATACTGTGGCTGTGAGCTTATCTAAATTAAATACAGGGATTAAGCATTCATAGGAAAGATGAAGGCAGGTTACACTAAATAGGTTTCTAAAGTTAGGGATATAAACTCTCATACTTTAGGAAAAAAAACTCACAAAAGGAGAGTATTTAGTGTTTGTATAACACCTTGAGTAACAATTCCTTGTATTTTTCTTCTCAATAGTAATGCAAACAGTGAATTAAATGTCAAGACCAAAATTCCCCAGTAGAAAAGGATGTTAAAACATCTGTCTAGTTCCCAGTCACTTGTACTGTCCTCTGAAACATCTGCTGTTGGCCATTAGACACAAAATACAGTCCTAGAGCAGCCGAGGGCCTCATCCTGTCTGACAGCTCCAAGAGCTAGTTCAGTTTGGACCACAGTCCCAGCTTAAACAGTTCAGCAATTTAAAGAGCAATGACACCGCTCTTAAACAGGTTAGGACAATTGAGAAGAGTATTTACACAACTGACTATAGGACAAGGTGTAAAATTAGGAGGAGTAGATGGGATACTTCCTTCCCTCTGCCTGACTCCTGCAGGATTAATGGGATATTAGTTACAATGACTCTCACAACTGTCACTATGACAAAGTCGAGGAGAAGGAAGGATTCTGAACATCAACATGGGGATTACAGCCCTGCTGTTGTCCCGAATCTCACTCATGTTATGTGGTAATTTTTGCTAACTCCTGGACAGCACTAGTGATGCAGCCTTAGGGAAATCACTTTACACTTTCAACCTTTTGAGCCCTTTTATGTCAGGTGAGGTTCTGTGCAGAAGCAGGAAGAACAAAACAGGTTAAATAAGAGATGCAGCAGCACCCAAGGAACAAAAATTCCACTTGAGGTGCAACAGGCTTCTGGTTTGGGGGAGGCTGAAGGCAAAAGTCAAATCTCCTCATTTTTCCCAGCCAGTTACTGTTCCTGTCAGTGCGGAATTTGAGATTCAATCTCCTGGCAAGACAAGAGGTCTTTAGCATAAATATCCTTGGTCCTTCTGTCATTTCAGTTCCTGGAAAACAGTGAGCAGTTTGCAGCTTGTGTCTTAGGGACTCTGCCAGCAGCTGTAGGACAACACAGCCAGTGTGGAGGCAAGCCCAGCGCTACATGAGGAGGAGGACGAGCACTTCAAACGGGGTGATCAGCACAGGCTGCACTGCAGACACTCAGCCCCTCAGGGAGAGGCACTAACAGATCAGATCCGCCCCACAGGCCAAGCTGCTGTGGTTCTGGCACTGCACGTTTTAAAGTTTTCTAAAATCCTTCAAAATATAAGTTTCCAAGCAGGATCTTTAAGCAGGCCATTGCAGCATCTGCAATCTATCTGATAATGACTGAGGAGAGTAAATGTAAATGATTAGTAAAGCGTACAAATGGAAAAATCAGACACCTAACCAGGTCAGCAAGTTTAAATTAACCTGTTGTATAGAAGCCAAAATAAAGTTTTAAGCAATCACTACCTGCAGAATCCATGGCAATTGCTAGGACTTGATCACCACATCTTGTCATGACATTGTTAATCCACAGGCTCTAACCTGTCTTCCATTCTTGCGCTAACAATATGAATTTAGGTATCACATATTTCAGAGCCATGTGGGCAGACTTTCCAGAGAGCAGGCCAGTGTCTGACTCAGTTACTGTCTACCCTCTAGTTAGTGAACCAAAACATGCACGGCTGGCATGAGTTCCACACGTCCCATCTTGTTTTACTACTGTGTGTTCGGGTCTTTGGCCGTGCACCAAAGCTCACTGACACTGCTCCTGACCAGGCGCCGCTCCTCTCCAGCTCTTCCACACACAATTAGAACATGCCATTTTTATATTTTTCTACCTACTCAAGAATAATAAGTTAACTTACAAAATAATCAAGACCCGTGAAAAGGAAAGCACTCATTTGTTTTGATAAGAGTGGAGAAAGAAAATGGAGTATTCATCCACTCTTGCCTTCTCAGTATTATTTCTGTTCAGGCTGAGAGTATCTGATCCTAAACTGCAGCTTGATATCACTGCCTTCATGCAGTCTGGTTAAGCCAGTTTACTCCCACTGAGGGGGAAGAAAAGAGATAGCACAAATAAAGGAAGAGACAAAGGATACCCAAGAGGTTGCAAGAGCAGCACACACTTCAGGAAGTTGCTTTGCCACACACTTACTCTTTTCTACATCAAGAAAATCACTCGCTCCTTGTGTTCCTGTTCTGAATTTCTACCACAGGAGTACTTGTGTTTCACAGGAGAACTATGAACACAGAAATATTAAAGACTAAGATCACAAATACAGTCCAGTTAATAACTATGAGGTACTGAGAGCAATTCCCTGCAGTGCTGCTAAATCATGATGTAGAAGACCTGAATGCTTGAGATTAACGTTATATTTGGATTTAAAGAAACAAAAATACATCTGCTAGTTCTTAGTAATTTTGAGGGCAAGAAAGCTATAGTCTCTTAAAAATGAAGACTTATATTTGCACAATCAGTTGATTCCAGGCGCTAGTGCTTTATGGGAAAAAAAAAAAAAAAAAAAAGAAAGAAAAAAAACACTGTATAGTGA
>JAYECN010502577.1:0-14499 GCA_035222435.1 Microcambeva ribeirae
CTCCCAAGGGCGCCCCCAAGGGCGGCGGGTCGTGCGCGGGCGCCGCCGCTGCGGGACGCGCCCGTCGTCCCTCTCAGCGGCTTTCGGGCCCCGCGGGGAGACGCTGTGGCGGTGCCCACGGCGCTCGCGCGTGAGGGCCGGGTAGCGGCTCCCGTTTGGCCCGTGCGGGAGTCATAGAATCGTGGAAACGTTATGGTTGGGAAAGACCTTGAAGATCGTCAAGTCCAACCATAAGCCCATCGCCAGCATGCCTGTTTAACCATGTCCTTAAGCGCCTCATCTACACATTTCCTGAACGCCGCCAGGGATGGTGACTCTGCCACTTCCCTGGGCAGCCTGTGCCAATGTTTCACCACTCTTTCCAGGCAGAATTCTTTGCTAATAGCTAACCTGACTTCCTCTTGTCCTATCAGTAGTTATTTTGGAGAAGAGACCAACGCCTGCCTCACCACGACCTCCTTTCAGGTAGCTGTAGAGAGCATTGAGGTCTCCCCGGAGCCTCCTCTTCTCCACACTAAATAACCCCAGCTCCCTCAGCCGCTCCTTGTGAGGTCTGTGCTCCAGCCCCTTCACCAGCTTCATTGCCCTTCTGTATAAAGGGGCCTGTATGAAAACGGAATAGCCCAGATCCATACCTTTTCACCTAGGTGCAGGAAAGGTTCGAACCCTGATTTGGGTCTCATGCAGAGGACTGCAGCCCAGAAAGCTCTCGTGGAATCCCTTAGGCAGCTGGAAAACATGGGTGCCTTCAGCTTCACCATGAGGCTTCTCTGCACATCCTGCCGCTGTCCCCCCTGGGATCCTGGCAGCCCAGCCCAGCCATGCTCTTCATACAGTCCATGGCCTCACTGGAGGGTGCTGCCTGGCAGTCTGTTCCCCCTGGGATGTTTCCTGCTTTCCGGGACCATCCTCAGCCCGGGACTGGAAAAAGAAGTGGCGAGAAACTGAGACCTGATACAGACTTCGCTAACCACTATAAGAACAGGTTTGCAGCCATTTCCTCCTTTGAGATACAATATCTCTTTTTACATTTCAGTTGGGCACCTTTCTCCTGCAGACTATCTACACATACCATGAACAGTTCATTCGGAGGCTGACCTAGTGTGTGTCTGGAGAGCAGGAGGGCACGTGCTGGATCTTTATTTGTGCAGCAGTCAGTAATTCATAAAATGTTCTGACTGTGTCTCAGGCTTAGCTTCACATTTTGATTTGCTCTTGGCCTATGACATGGGCCATTCTGTCACCTAGTAGAGATCAGAATTGCCCGGCCTTTGTCTTACCTCTTTTTTAAAATCGAATACAAGTTAAAAGAAAGCATCATGGCAACCAGAAATAATATATAAATATTATGCATTTATAAAGCACATACTAAAAACAAGAATCGCTGAGAAACAGAGATGGGAACCTGAACAGTCAAGACTGAAGGGCTCTTCTTTTTCTTACTTGCTGTCTATCAGTGTGTTGTCAAAGCTAGGTCATATCAGACTAACAGTATCTTTGCTGAGGTGACAGATTTCTAAGACAAAGGTAATACAGTGAATAAAATCTTTCTGGATTATGCTACGGGTTTAAGACAGACCTTGCAGAAAACAACCTAACACTGAGTTGGTGTAAAAAGTGGTTGCCGGCAGGTATGGAGGTGACTAAAGGGAGGACTAGATACTGGAGGAGGTTGGTGCCCGAGGTGCACCAGGGAGCACTCTTGAGGCAAGCTCGTCGGTGTTGTTAGGCGTAAGGAGTACCCCAAATGTGCCATCCACACAAGGCTGGGGGGATTTCATACTAGTGTAGGAGCAATCTCTCTCACACGTTTAGAGACTAGCAATGAGAGCTTTGCTATAGCTGTGCAGTCTCCCCAGTTCTGCGAAACTGAGGCGGCATCTGTGTATATGGCTGGCAATGTTTGCTAGAGTCCACTGCAAAAACGACCCAAAAACACGTGTTCGGGATGCTTTTTTCAATACCTGTTAATTATCTCAGTGAACTGTGCATGTGGTAGAACTTTGTTTATTTATGCTACTAATATCTCTAAAGCCAAAAGGTGTTTTCTTGTTTGTTTGTTTGGTTGTTTTTTTCCCCAGCATCTTGTTGTGTAACTTGGACCCAGATATTCTTAAGCAATATTTTTAAGGTCTCTCTTTCAGAGATGCCTAGCTCATGTGCCTTGCTCACATGCAAAAATTAAATCATTTACTGGACTTGTGCCTACAAGAAACACCCACACGCACTCTGCAGCCCGGCTGACAAGGCTGTTAGGAGTTTTTCTGATGTGTGTAGCATGGTGCATGCTCCATTTATTAGGATTATCTTGGCCTTTTTAGCTAAAAAATACCCTGTCAGCATAGGGCCTGAAGGCCTCCATGATGCTCTTGATCTCTCCTTCTGCTTTCCTGTGCCTGCAGCTTTGCAGGTTTTAGTCTTTTGTCCTAGAGGTCATTAGTATGCTGATGAATGGTTTGGACTTGAGGATGGTGGCATGTAAAGTTTGCATCCCTGTGTCCCTGAAATCTTCTTTCTTTGTTTTAAAGAAATCAGTCTGTTCTGTCTTTCCATACAGGTCACGTTTTCTAGGAAAGTGGGCTTGCCCACTGCAGCCCCTGCATCATCTGTGTGGGCCACGTCTGTCTTATGATGCCCTGGCCAGGCAAGATTCGTGACCATTTTGAATTCTAAGCCTGTCCACCAACCTACTTCCTCTAACACAGTCAATAGTTTCTCCCGATTTCACGTCCTCTGCAAATTCAATATATTCTATAGTACATCAAGATCATCAATGAAAATATTGAATAGTACCAGACATTTGAAGTACCTCAGCACTTTCCATCTTTTAGACCACTAATGGACATGACTCTCCAGATTTTTTATTTATTTATTTTTTTTTTAATGTAATCCCTTCTATAATATTGTCATTTACACTGTCTCTCCGTAGGAGGCACTAATCTCATGCTAAGGCCTATTAAATCAGCTTCGTTCTGTCACCAGGGTTATTTTATGAGTAACTCCTTTTGGAAATTGGTTGGTGTTTTTGAGAGAGGTTTGTGTATTTGTTTTTTAATATAATTCAAAGCAAGCGAACAGCCCTTGCCTCCTACATGACTTCTGCTCTCAGCAGGAGTTATTTTCCTTGGAATCAGAAGTCCAGTCATAGGGACTGCCAACGGAAAGCAGCTCACACAACCCAACCCTGACACTCTTAAATCTTCCCCATGGTACTCAAACTGCTGTCATATTCCTGAAGAAGTTTGGGGCCTGTTTCCTCTCCCCGTTATATGAACCACTAACTGAAAGAAAACCAGTCATGGGTGAGACTAAACTCAGGACTCTCTTCATAAGGAAGCTCACCCAGTGGCAGAGGATTATGACAGTGGCATTGCACTGCTTATAATTTATAAATAGTTTTTATTGGCATGGTCACTGATACAATCCCTCTAGGAATACTTTGCTTTAGTTCGGTTGGACAGTATAAGGAAATCATGCAGGAAGTGGAAAAAAAGATTCAAGGTAAGTCACTCTAAGGCAAAAAGTCAATGGCTATAAAAAGGTAATTGCTGGGCAATTCACTTTAAAAAATTCCGCTTCCTGGCGCCAGCCATCTTATAAAGCTGTTTTTAACTAGCTGAAGCTTCAAAGGACTGTACCAACCTGAAAAGAGACTCAGCTCAAGGTGGTGTAGCTATACATAACATTATCTAGAGAAGTCTAAGATACGTGAATGACACCTAGGTATATGTATGTCAAAAGCTGATCAAAAGTATTTAAATGTCCTCAACAGCCATTTCATCCATTGATTGATCCAGTCCATTTTTGAACTCCGGTGAACCTCTAGCACTCACGATGTCCTGTGACAAGAGTTCTGTGGACTATGTGTGTGTTGTCTGAAGAAGCACCTTGTTTGTTTTGAGCCTTTCACCTGCTAGTTGCATCTGATGCCCCTCAATTCAATCACATGGCAACAAATACCTTTTCCCTGTATACCTTTGCTATGCCACTCATGATTTTACAGACCTCTATCATATCTCTTTTAGGTAGTGCAGCCAGAAGAAACCTAGTTTGCTTAATAATCCTTTGTATAGAAATTTTACCATACTATTAAAGAATGCAGTCATCCTTCTGCGAACCTTTTCACATGTTCTGACATTCTTTCTAAAAGCCAAATGACACCACAAGTCATTATGTTACTTATCTCTTAATAAGCTAAATGATAGGAAGTCATATAAGTAACTCTTACACATTAGAGACTGGATTCCTTATTTGCTTATAACTGTATCAAGGCAACAGTAATTGTGAGAAATGGACGTGACCTCACAGAAGCTTGTAAATAGTCTTTTAGCTGGGCTGGTGACAATCCTGCTTCCATCAGGAAAAAGTTATTGGTTAGTGAAGGAAGGGAATTCATCTCATTCAAAGGATATAAGGAAGAAAGAGAAAACAGAATGCAAGGGAAATGAGGTTTCAAATGAGGTTTCAAACGAGGTTTGTGGCGATTTGGGGACAATTGTGACAAAAGGCAAAGATGTCAAATATAATTTATTCAGAGTCCTTTTAATATAATTAACCAGTGTGTGTTCTCGGTAGCATAAGTTTTGAAGACATACAACATCAAAAAACAAGCAACCCATCATACAAACATGCTGTTAATAAAACTAAGCATGCTAAGGATTTTTGCAAACTGTAACAGCTAGATAAAGTCATCATGTCCAACCTTACTTCATGGGACAAGATGTTTATAGTGAAGCACTCGAATCTGTTGTCTTTCAGCTGCATGCCAAAGTGTTGACTTGATACAGAAATATAAACGCCAAAAATTCAGCTCTTCTTTTGACAGATTCAGGGACTTCCTCTGGGGAGTAGTAGGTCAGCAGCTAAGAGGTAACAGCGATTCCAGGTACCAGACCTTCATAGACCTGATAGGAAATATTTATTGGTGGGAATGAGACTGGTACAAGGAGAATGGAAATGGACTTCTATGCACTGGAAAGAAATTAATATTAAAATTGAATGAGCAGAACGGGTCATTTAGAGCATTTAATCTATATAAAAGGAGCTTGACTGAAACCAGGAAAATTGTAAGCAGATTTGTGAAATGTGCCTGCCCCAACTCCAAAATAAAACCTTACAGTGGCTCTCAAGTATGTTAGTATCTAACAGTCTCAACTCTGATTTGTCAAAATACTGTGTTATACTGAAGAATCTGCGTAAAAGGAAGCCTGCTTATTGGAAAGTGTCTTTGAAAACTGAAGTAATAAACTAAAAAAGATTCTAGAGAAGTCCTTGTTTTTTTAAATATTTTGATCTTGGTGGAACTTACATTTATATAAACTGCATGTGTCCCTCTAAAAGATAATTAGTAGAGATATGTTTGACCAGCTATAGCACAACATCAGTGTGACCAACCACAACCACCTTGTTGTGAGTCTTAATTTGTGCCTGTTTGGGCTGCATCTATGCCAGCCCAAAAAGAAAGGGATCATAAATTTTTGGAAGCCATATCACAGAAATTACTCTGGAAATCATGACATAATTTCAAAAATGTCCATGTCACTGCCAAAAGAATAAATCAACCTGAAATACGGGTAAGATAATGATACTCTTATAACAGGCATAATTTCAATTATACTTGTAAGTAGTAAATGTAAAGTGTGACTCATTATTTTGCCAGTTTCAAGGCATCTTCAGAAATTTCTTTAAGAGAACAGTGAATTATACTATCCATCTAAATTATGTGGGGTTTTTTTAAGCATGGAAGTAAGTGAGGCATTCTGTACCTTTCCACCTAGCGGATGGGTGCCTTCCTTACTTAGGTGCCCTTCGCATCTACTGTAGTAGACACCATTAAAGTCAAGGACAACCTATAATACAGTCTCAGTAATGAAATATAACTCCTCTCTGCCAGTATAAGGCAGTTTCTTCTAGTATATTCTCAGCAACTACGCTCAGTTCAGTTTTAAAGTCTCGGTTACAAGGTTCTCCACATTTCCTTTGACAGGCTGTTTTACAGTTTAATTGAAAACGAGCAGAGCCAAGAACTAAGCTTCACACCAAGAACCCCCACGAGAGCTGCCGTTTATTCTGACATTTGTCAAACTGATTCCATAATTGTTTTACTGATGTACTCCTTAAACTTAGATAATTCACAGTACTCTTCAGAAACTCTGGACAAAGAAATATGAGATTAGAGCAATATTCTGACACGCACTGCAGTTCTAGTGCATTAATTTCTTGGTAAGGATAACAGCAGAAGTTTGAAGAATATGATAGTGTGAATCATTTGGGAAGTATGGCAGAGGAAGAGAATGACCTGAGATGAGTGGGTCACCCTTTGGCGCTTATTGTAAAAGGAAACTCAGCAGTCATGGAGACTTTTTAAAAAATAAAATAGGGGTGATCTTATTCTCCCTCCTAAATGGTTCTTGGGAACCACACAGGTTCCTGGTTTTAAAGTGAAGGATGATGCTCTTTCCTCTGTTGATACCCTCTGTGGGGAAGAAATTCCTCAGTTAAAAGTTAAATGTTGGCACTTTATGTTTCAGATACCTGGTTTGGTTCATTATAGCAGTGCAAAAGGCAACAGCCTGGTTTGTTTCTTCAGCTTTGTTTGAAAGCACCTCAATTAATGGTGCGTGTGGTGACCTGAGGCTGCCTGAGAAAATAAGGGGAGATGTAGGGATGGAACAAAGAAAAAAAAGGTAACAGGTTTTAAATGCATTCTCTACCCTCATGGCCAACACACTTGCAACTGCAGTTTATGGTTCTCTCAGGTTTCTTTCTTTCTTTCTTTTTTTTTTTTTTTTTGGTAAAATACTAGAATTTCAGTAACCGAGGAAAAAGTAGCTGATGGAACCATGACTGCTGCCTGGAGGTTTACCATCTAGGAGATGGACTGTTGCTTGCTGCCGTGGATGTTTAGACATCTGGCCAGAGGGCAAAGACCCAGAGCCACCACAGCCCAAAATACGTCACAAAAGGAAAAAATATATATAGAAGAAAATTGCATTCAGAGACCTTAAAAAGTGTTTTATTGTTTCCTCCTCCTTTTTTTTTATATTTATTTTTCACCCCCAAGGCCCTAATTTTCCACCACCACAAAGGGTGGTGAGAGGAAACAAAATATGTATGTGTGTCTTCCTCTTTTTGCCTCAGATGTTTGATTTTTAAACGGAGCTTTTCATGAGGACATCATACGGTGCTGTTAATGACTGCAACAAGCTAGGTCTAGGGGGGACACATCACTTCCAGGTCTTGCTTGTCTCTCGGTCCTTGTCTCCTTCAATCGTCAGTCTTGGACCTTTCACCTGACCTCAAAATGGTCACTTAAGCAGCAGAGTCCCCGTTGTTTATGCAGTTAGAGCACAAGGACAGTATTTTACACAGTGCAGGACCACACCAACAATAATGCCAGAGAAATATCTCTAGCTGAAGAGATTTAAGCCATGAATAAACTCTCAGTCTGGATTAGAATGACCTTGAGTCAAACTAGTATTTCACGTATGCAAGACCTTCATCCCCAATAACAGATCTCCCTTTTCCCTGCTTGTAGCAGGGAAGAACGTGAAGCAACAGGGGTAGGACTAGATCAAAGCACTTTCCCTGTCTCACCCTTCTTTCTTTTATGCAGATGGTCAAGATGTCATTTCTTAGATTGCTCCCCTTAGCTACAGCATCTACTGATTCCAGCATAAATGCAGATGTTTCATGGGTTGCTCACATTTCTTCCTGAGGACCTACAAGCATGTGATTGGTTATCTTTTTTTTGTTGGTGGTGGTGGGAAAATTGAAGTTGCAAGAAACATAGTTGTGTTGTAAATTACCTTCAAACCCTTGTGTTTTGTTTTTTTTTTCAGTGAATCTATTGTGCAAATAATTCAAGGAATTATATATGCAAAGGAACATATAAATATACAAGGAAAATATATTCAAAATTAAATGTTGGTCACTTTCTTAAGAATGCACTCCTGAATGTTTATTTATGCTAATATTTACTGCCATTTCCCTTTACAGTCTTGAGATTTTCTAGGTATTGTAAATAAGTCACAATTGCCAAGAAAGAGCATGCCAGCAGCATTTCTTTATTATTACATTCTGCTTTTGTGAAGCAGTTTGTGAAACTTTGAGCTGATAATCCAGAAAAGACCTCTGGGCACAGCTCTGAAGGATCTTGATTTCCTATATATTTTTCTAGGTCACCTCTGAAAATGTTATTTTTAAATTTAATATTGTTACTAATGCAGCCATTGAAATAGATATTGAAAGCCTTGATCCAGATATGGTAGGCATCTGCTTCACGTTACACCCTCTAGTTCATCCTATCAGTTTCCATGGGACACCCCCAACACCTCGGCCGTGGTGCTGTAAAAGAGAAGGGAGATCCTGCAAACATGCAGGCAGATTTTCCTGGCTTCAGCCCATGGGCTTCACTGAGGCTCTAAAGACACAAAAAAAGCCTTTTGTACACAACTCACTGCAGATTGGGTCCTCTAAACTTCTGTGCTTATAAAGATATATTTCTCCAACATACAGAGTGCAGAACTGATAAAACTGCAGTAGAAAAGGATTATTAACACGACTGGGTATATGCCTAAGCAACCGGTAAATCACAGAATCACTGAATAGTTGAGGTTGGAAGGGACCTTTACAGGTCACCTAGTCCAAGACTCCGCTCAAGTAGGGTCACCTAAAGCAGGCACCCAGGACCGTGTCCAGACAAATTTTAAACACCTCCAGGGATGGAGATTCCACAGTCTCTCTGGGCATCCTGCACTGGTGCTCAGCCAAGCTCACAGGAAAAACGTTTTTCCTTACGTTTAGTCAGAACTTCCTGTGTTCCAGTTGCTTCTTGCCCTGTCACTGGGCACCACTGAAAAGAGTCCTGAGGGTCCCTCTGTCCGTGCGTTCAGCCTGTTGAGGGCCCTCTGAAGGGCAGCCCAGCCCTGTGGTGTATCAGCCGTTCGTCCCCGCTCTGTACTATCAGCAAACTTGATCTGTCCTTCTTCTAAACCACTGATGAATAAGTTGAACAATCCGGAGCCAGTATTGACCCTTGGGGAACACTGCTAGCTCTACATCTCCTACTAGACTTTTTGCCACTCGTCACAACCCTCCGAGTCCTGCCTTTCAGACAGTTCTCAGTCCACCTCACTCTGCCCATGCAGCCCATACTTCAGCTTGCCTATGAGAGACGCAGTCAAAAGCCTTCCTGAAGTCAAGGCAGACAACATCCACTGTGCTCTGCTCATCCCCCAGCCAGTCATCCCATCACAGAAGGCTGTCAGGTTGCTTTAGCATGGTTTCCCCTTTTTGAATCCATGCTGACTGCTCCTTGTCACCTTCTTGACCTTCATATGCCTGAAAATGATACCTAGGGTTTTTATACAGGCCCTCCCAAACGAGTGGCAGTGAAAGCTCCAAACTTTGCCTAGGAGTTGCAGTATGCATGTCAGATACTTGCTGAAAGCCGAGGCAGAAAGAAACTTCCTGGAAAGATGCTTAAAAATTTATGTTGTCTTTATTTTTACATGGTTTTGTGGCCATCTGGCTTAGTACAGAGATAACAAACTCAAAAGACAGCAAGAAACTAACTTCTGAATTCGCTGGCAGGTGCTTGGGATTGTTTTTCCATGTGTAATAATATCTCAGGTTTAGGGGCAGCTGTCTTATTACTGTCTGTGAGGAGATTGGCTATAAAGGTGGGAATCTCCATTTCCACTTGCATAAAGCTTTCAGTACTGGCCTTGCTGAAACTTCAGGTCTGCAACTTGACTGTTTCTGGATTTTATTTTTTCACTGCTAGTGTCATTTGGAGGAACAAGGAAGGGCAAGAAGACAAGAAGAGAAGCAGTGTGGAGACAGAGTATGTGAAAAAATCCATTTTCAGAAAAGGAACTTTTGCTGAGAGCTGGTGATGTGAGATCTCATTTGTTCATCCTCGTGGCAGCAGCAGTTTGAAAATTTCAGAGACTTTTAAGTTGTGAAAATTGGGCCCAAAGCACAAAGATCAGTGGGAGAGGGTGGAGGTGAAGCAGTAAAAACTGCCTGGTGAATGAAATGTAACTGTACATAGCTAGACCTGTCACACTGCCATAACTCCCTTATATAGACATATCTATTTAAATATTTACATGGACATGCTCATGTATCCCATTTAAACTGCTTTTAGAGTCATAAAACATATGAACTGTATCATAAGTCCTTACAGGAGCACAGAGCCAGTAGTATATTTTATTGCAGTGATTTGTAAATCCTTGACTTTACTTTGGCCCTTTCTTTGTGAATTGATCTGAATGTCTACATATGGATTTGTTACCAGCATTAATCCCAAGGACAAAATGTACATCTTTGAGAAATGAGCTGTTGGCCTCATCTGTTTGCTGTTTCCTTTTCGTGGTGTGAGGTCAGTCACCTACCTCCAGTCTCCATGGTCGTGGCCCGGGACTCCCCTGAATGGAGAAGGGATTTTCCTTCAGAATATCCCCTCGTGCTGGAGTGTGCCCTTGGCACGCTGGGGGGCAAGGAAACACGAGACCGCCCTGGATGGCACTGAAGTTCCTGGCTGTGCAGCCAGGGAGGACTTAATGGCTCGGCCCTCATTGCACAAAAACACCTGCTCCTGCCCAAATATCTCTGTGCCTAGGAAAATAAACCTTACAAAGTGAACCTGACAGGAATGTGACACACACCACATACTATTGTTTGGTCATCAGTATTTCTGTTTAGGCAGAGAATAGTGTTTTGTTAAACATCTGCGCAAACAGAATTTCATCCAAACGAGAGTATGGACAACATGAAACATGAGTTACACATTTGGGGGAACCTAGATATTCAGAGACACAACATAAACGTTCATCAGTCTAGTTTAGTACTGGGCTCATTCCAGTGAGAACAAACCCACCAACCTTTGCTGAAATCACAAGACCTTTGTGTTAAGCCTGAATTGCCCTGACAATTGCTAAGGGCGGTGGCGGACTGCAGGGGGAGAGAGGCAGTTTGGTGGGTCTGTATCTGCTGGGCTGCACAGCACAGAAAGGAGACAGAGGACCCACCCCAAAGTAGCAGCTCTTTTCTGCAACCCGCTCTACACAAGCTGTGTTTGTCTTTCATTTTAAAATTAAATTTTCCCCACGGTCCCAATAAGTCAGGAGAAGTGACCACTTCTGCTAATATAGATGGACTTATTTCAAGCGCTATGGGTGGTTATGGTCCCCATAATGCTCCTGTAATAATGTTTTCAAAGGGGCTTTCATTTAACTGTTAATCTTTCTTTTACATTCTTCCAGAAAAAGCCATTCTTCCCTCAGTGTATCTCCTTTAGTAATAACGACATTTATTGATCCACTTGACTGTTGCCCCTGGAGGGCTCTCTACACATGAGCAGAGATTATAAATGTACATTTCCAAAGTTACCTTTTCGTCACTCAGGAGCATTTCTGTCCCAGACCCAGTCTGCTTTCCTTGCTACTCCGTTTCATTTTCCCTCCAAATTCCCACTGAGCATAATGCTAACCTGGCATGCACAAAAGAAGTGGCATCAGACCCAAGGGCTCTCTACCCTGAGAGAACACTTACTTAGAAAAAAATAAGATTTCAGTCTGGCTCTTCCTATACCTATGCTGGAGCTCTTACATATGATGTCAGAATTTGGCACAGCTCAGGTTAGCGCAGTCAAATGAGTTAATGAGTTAAGCCTGAAGTCATAATCTTCAGGAAAGAGAAATTCACGTGGCCCAGAAAAAAAAAAAAAAAAAAAAAAAGGAAAGAATTCAAGGTTCAAATTAAAGAGAAGTTTAGAAGTTTCTTTAAAGCGCTCAAGAGAGGTTGGAAGACCAACAGAAATCACTAGTGAAGTGCTATACAAATATGAGACTTACTTATAATCTTCCTATGGCAAAGAAAGAGTTAGCAGGACTTTTAAAGACCTGATTTGGGAAAGGTTCCTTTCTGAGACTTAGTTTTGTACCTATACATTAAATCTTCCTGCAGTTGCTATCAATTAGCCCTGGGAATCCTATGCCTCATTTTAACATCAGATGTTGCAGGGCTAGAGTTCATACCCAGCACTGCTGGTACTCCACAAATCCAGGTCCTCAGTGGCACTTGATTGTAATGGGATACACAGGGGCTTCTTTCTCCTCAAGCCTTTGGGATATGTTTCAGGCATTAACATGCCAGCTCCATTTGTTTCCATTTACAGTACTAGACAGGAAAAATACTGTCAGGGTTGTTCTGTACTTATGGCTGGGAAGAGGACTTCAAAATCCACCCTACAAAGCCATATTCTTTCTGTTCCTTTGGCCATTCTAAATTAGTTTTGAATGTTTATACAAAAATATAAAGTGTCATGGTCTTTTAGGGTCAGAAAAAAACAGCTTGAGGGTTGGATGCATTATAAGGCTTAAGCAACCGAAACCACACTGAGGTTAGCTGATGTCCAAAGCTGTGATCCAGAAAGCCCCAGGCAGCTGCCATCTAAAATGGGAGGCATCTCCCTGTGTGACTGCAGCTTTGCTCAGAGGCCCTGCACACTTTTTCTGCACACCTCCTGCCATGAGCAGTGCAGCAGGCCTCTGCAGCCCAGGTGACTGCTAAAATATGGTGGCGATCACGTTTTATTTAACAGTTTTGTGCCAACAGCACTCTCTCAGGTGGTTGGAAATCAAGCCAAGGTCATCTCTGAGGGCAGTCCGCGTTCACTTGGCCCTTAGCTGTGCTTTGGGAAGAGACATTGCCTACATTTCCTAATCAAAGTTGACCATTACTATTGCCTAATGTCAGCAAGAGGGTGCTAATTTTGTTTCTTATTCTGATGCTATTTAATGAAAAATAGGTCTTGACATACAGGCTAGTATCCATGTAGCACCCATGTTCCGGTTGAGTACATTAAGCACTAAGGTATAGTGTCCTGCTGCAACGTGCTCCACTCCTCCCATCTTCTCCAAGTTTTTGGTTAAGTTTTCAAAGAAAAATGTTCCTCTGATGCTTTGGAAGAAAAGGCTGGGAGTGGTGAGTCGAAAAGGAGGCTAAGTGGACAGGGACTGCAGCCTTATGGGATGTATCTAAATCCTGGAGTATGGGGTTGCTATGAACAGCTTTCTGTGTCCTCTCAGCGTGCTCAAGATTTGGGCTGCCTTGTCAAGAAGCCCTTTCTCTCCATATTCTGCGTAAGGGTCCCTGGCCTCTTTCTATTTCAGATGTCTGAACCGAACTGGGGCGTAACTTGGAGGATCTTAAACTTACAGGCAAATGGTCTTACTATGGGTTGAACTAGATTCCTGCAGTGCCCATATGCATTTTTTTTTTTTTTTTTCCAGCAATAAATACAAGGCCACTTTCCAATTCCCTGAAAAAAAAAATGCTAAACTAGCAAAATCGTAATAAAGCCTCATAAACAATGAAAATAAAACAAGAGCCGAGGCCAGCATTGCTGCTATAATACAACCAACTTTCTGAAGTAATTCAGTATAAATACACATAATTCTAATTCCTCATGCATTTAGGTTGTTCTTCCTATGCACAAGCATTTAATATTTTTAATTACTACAGAGTCCTCATAAACCTACAGGACTTTCACACAATACCTGAGAACAACAGTACTTAATCCAACCCAGCCTTCAGAGACGTTGAATTACATCCTGGCCAGCAATTCATGTGTGTGCATGTGGTTGTTCACACTTGCTGCTTTGGCCATAAATGCTCTCCATATCATTTGTCATTTAGCCACAGTGCACTGTGAATAAACACTAAGCCTTTACTTCTTAGAGTACTAATTTAGGTCTTATTTAGGTTTTTGTTTTTTAACTAGAAGCTACCTACAGATTTATCAGCTGTAGTTTTTGCTTTGTGTTTAAAAGTGTCTATTACACAGCATTCGACATTTCCCCTAACAAGCAAAGAACATCATGTCTTCAATCTTAATATTACCTCCTTGTCTATTTATGCATACCAGTTGTTTGTGGAAACTTCTGTCCTTTCCATTTGGACGAATGACACCTTTAGACAAACATATACAGTTAGTCTGTTGTGTATGTGCTGTTCACGTTTCCAACAGCATCCAGCATGTCCAGAGTCCTCCTTTAAGCATAAAAGGCTGGGTGCCTTCCTTAGTGACTCGAAGTCTAAAAATAATAGGAGAAACATAAATGGTAGAAAGGAAACGTGACACAAATGCCTTAACTGGGTTGGAGACTGGCCATGTACTGCTCACTCCACAAGCTTTTGTTTTGCTTTTCTCCTGGTTTCCTCTGGAATGTGGCTGAGGCAATCGAGCTGCCTCGGAGTGTTTTTGAGGGGGGTGTCCCCTTAATAATTTGAACCCTTCCCAAAGGAATGTCCTCCCACAACACAAGTGTCTGGAGACCCTCTGGGATGTTTGGGGATGAAAGAGTCTGATGGTAGGGGCAGGCACAGAGAGGGACATGTGGTGAAGGGTAGAGGGAAGCAGTTGGGAAGAGTGATCTAGGCCTGTTGCAGTTTGATGGGGGGGGCAAATTTGGTAAGAGATGAATCCCC
>JAYECN010502586.1:0-14498 GCA_035222435.1 Microcambeva ribeirae
CGCCGGCCGTTGGCGCCCGCGCCTCGGGCGAACGGCAGCAACCGCCGCCACGTCCCGCTTCTCCCCCCGCGCCGGCCCCACGGTGACAGCGGCGGCCACCTCGAGGGGGCCACCACCACCTCGGCCGGAGGGGTTCCGCTCCCTGCAAAGCCGCCATCAGATCAGGTTTGTGCCCCTCACACAGATCTTGCAGACGCGTCTGTCCGTCTTGGGGCTCGTGTGTGTGAAGAGGGCAGTTCCCAAGACCTCCTGCCACAGGCCCTGCCTTACCCTCAGGCCCAAAATGAGTTGAGCATAATGCTCTGCAAGAGGCGGTGAGAAAAAATTTAAAAACACATATTAAAAGCAAAGAAAAATAGCTGTCAAAATGTTTTTTACTCTGTTCTAGCCTTGGCCCCAGTTTCCTTGTACAAGATACCATGAGAAACAGAAGGAATATACAGTTTCCATTTTCTACTGCATTGCTTGACAAATGTTATAAACACTACAGAGCTATCTTAGAAATACTGCTCTAAACAAGTATAACGTGAAAAGGAAGTCTTCTAAAATTGCGCTTTGTTAGAGAAAAGAGTTCTTAAGAGTAGCTTGAGTTGATGCAGATGGTTTGGACAAAACATACCTCAAGTCCTGGCTGCTTTTTATTTTGCTTTTGTTCAGGAACCCCAAGGAGAGAATTTGGTGGTGAATTAACTCTCCCTTTCAGAATCAGGCTAATTCTCTGTTGTCCCAATATTGTCCTTTGATGGTGTGGGCGTTTTGACAATGAGTAGCTAGAGAAAAAGCCTTTTCCTTCTAGAGCAAAACAACAGCACAAAGCAGGTTCCTGGCAGATGGCTGCCCCGTATAGTCAGCTGCTGGGACTCTGTACCTGATCTGCCCTGACCCAGGCCGCGCTCTGTCTCCCAAGACCTCTTTCTCTCCGCTCAGGCCATCCTCTGATCGCTTCCACTAAGCCTGTCCGTGACTGTTTCTAGATCCCTCTCTCCTGGCAACCCTGTTGAACTTCCCTAAGACAGTCACCTGCTTTTTAGCCTTATTTCCCTCAGTCCCTTAACTACAAAAGCCCAGGACAGATCAGCGGAACTGAGTAGGTACTGAATTCCCCTTGGAGGAATCAGACTAGATCCACAGAGATCTCGTCTGCTGAGATCTGCAGAGAAGGAGGAGGAGATGAGGAATGCAGAGCCGGAGCTGCAGCTGAAAAGCAATATGCAATGACAGAACAGTATAGGCCAGTCTGATTTACATTAATATGTACAGGACTGTCAGCATTGGCAGAGACAAAGTCAGTCCTTTGGCTCTTGGAAAAAATCTCTGTGACTTTCTTTCCTGTACATGATCAGCTATTAATCCTCTCTCTCCTTCCTCTACTTCCCTTATCCACAACATGTTTTATCCTAAATATAACTGGATGTTCTTATACTTCAGAAATAAGAGACCATGATGACTTAACTTGGAAAACAGACTGTATATCAAGGTCTTCAGAGAGTAAAGTAACCATCTTTTCCAGGAGCAAAAAAATGGGATTAACATATGTTAATACAAGAATACAAGAATACAAGAATATGAAAAGAAAGGAGAGAGTGGTTTAGGGTTTTTGTTTGTTTTTTCATGTCAAGATTTCAACACTTGCTTTCATTTTTGAATCAATTAGAAGAGAGAGAGGCATTCTGCTCTCCTATGGCCATGCTGGGGATTTGCTCTTACTATGCAAATTAAAACTTGTATCCAAGAGCATTTGTTAAAAGTTCATCTGAAGTAGAGAATATCTCCACAAAAAGGTTTCATTTTCAACAATTTTTCAAGAACTTGTTTACACCTAAAAATTGCCTGTTATTATTGTCAGAATGTGAATTTCAATTGCAATAGGTAATTAAAAATGAAATTTTATTTTGGAAGCTCCTAGTCTATTCATACAAATATTAGGGAGATTTGTTCCTGAATAAGTTCATATACAAGTAATTTCTAAAAAACAATCCAAACAACATTCTTGGACCAAAAAAAAAAAAAAAAAAAAAAAAAAAAAAAGCTTTCTCTCTTTTGGTGTCTCAGCTCAAATTCTCTTCGACTGCTAAGCCATGTGAACATGTCGTGTTGGTGACAGTCATACACAGTGTTCCTTTATCCAGGTTTATTTGAAGGGCAAGGAATCTGGACAGATTGTGGAGCTTCTCCATGGTTCAGCGGGGGGGGCAGAGGGAGGCGAACGCCTTGAGTTTCAGCCTATTACACCAGCTCTACGAGGATTTCGTTCCTTGCAAACCTCAGCGCACACAATTCATGATGCCAAATCATTCACATTGCACTTCCAATTCACTCACATTCACACGGAACTGGAAAACAGCACTAAAACCATTGTGCGTCCTCAGGAAATTCAGTCATATAAAACATACAGGCCAATTGCACTATAAAAAGGCCCGTGAAGGCCTGACAAGAAACCTTTGCACAATACTTGAATACTTGAAATGCAAATGGGCTGAAACAAAATCCTAAATTCTTCTTTATTTTTTCAGAGGCAACGTCCCTCTCTACTGGACACAAATACTGATCAGAAAGGAGGAGGGAAGCAGAGAGGGAGGGAAGAATAACACCAGCCTAATTCTGCCTCAGATGATTCCATGAGCAACATCAAGTAGATGAAAAGAATGTCATGATCTACCACAACAGATGCTGCTGAGAAGGCCAAGGGAGCTGATAAAGAAATGAAATCCCACCCATGGCTATCAAAAGATCATTGTAAATGTTTAAACAGTGCCATTGCAGTATCTGACTGCACCTAAAATCCAAACATGTTTTTCGCTGTTCAAAGTGTACTACAGATGATCACAGTACCAACTACCTTTCCTCTCATGTTAGTTTAAAAATGTGAAAAAAAGCTTGCTTTTAATATTAAGTGACAGACAACAATCAAAATGGAGAACTCACATATTCATTTAGAGACAATTAGCTTACTTACTATAAACAATTCATTTCATATTCAAACATCTTTCCAGTCTGAAAATGTTGTCAGAGAAACCAAACACAGGTATAGATATTTTCAAATCTTCACTAACATTTTTTGTTTCGCTCAATACTTTCTACAAAATTGTTTAATTTTTTTAATTTTACATATCCAAAATCTTACATTATCCCTTGAAGTCAACTCAGTTCATGTCTTTGAACCAGACCCCTTTCTTTCACTGCCAAGAATCTGCAGTTTCTTTTCTGGCTGCCAATAATTATTCAGTTCCTGTACACAGAGATGTAAATCCTTGCTGTTCCCTATTCCAATTTGTCTTTAAAAAATCCTTTGTGGGCTTCAGGGGAAAACTTTCCATTCACTTAAGTCTCTGGAGTTTCCTGACCTGACAGTTCAAACTTCAGTTTGTCTTTAACATTCTTCACTTTTAATCCTTTTCCTCTCCCACTTGAAAGAGCTCCATAGTTCATGGAGTAAGTAAATAAAAAAAAATCTTACCAAATATTTTCCCTTCATCTTGTTTTGCCCTCAGCGGTTCAGCCCTACTCCCTTCCTGCCCTAACCAAGAGGGGCACCCTGAGCAGGGTGTATTTAAAGCACCAGAGACTTTTGGAGGCCACAAAGTTCAGCAAAGGCGAAAGCATAAAGGAAGTGATAGCGGCCCTCTGGAGGGGCCTTTCCTAGGGTCAGAGGAGGGGACACTGCAATGGGAATTGCGAGGCCGGATCCCCAGAGGTCAACAGGACGGGCTGCTAGAAAAGCACAAGACCGGTTGGGGACTTGCGCGAATGTTCAGCCAAAATTCTTCAGCCAAGAGCAGACAAGTTTGGTCACTCCTGTTTTTGCAAACCTAGGTGCTCTGACTCATGCCTGCTCTGAGTGGCAACAGAGACAACCAGTTTTGTCACTTGTAATTTCAAAGGCTGCTTGCTATGCACAATTACCCAAAGGCTGTAACACATTAGCTATTTCAATTTAAATTGGATCTGCTCTTCCGTGCTGGCACATAAAGCATATTGTAGCATTTTATCAATTGCACATATTCAAGCTGCAAGATCTTAATTAGCGGCTCCATTAATGTCAATGCAGTGAGTATGGTCACTGCTAAGGAAAAAGAAAAAAACAAATATAAAAATCACTGCACATGTCTGTGTTGCATGAGGAAATTTTTGCTTCTAAAGAAGAAAACACCTCCTGGCTGATTACTCTAAACTAAGCACAATCCAGAGGCATCTCAGTGTCCTTACGGGAAGTGTTTGTATGCCAGGCAAGCTGCACAAAGCTCAGCTATTTACCACGCTAGTTGTACAAAGCCATCTATTTTGAGTCAAGGAACAGAACCTGAATTTCACAGACCCTGAAATTACTTCATTCATCACCATCTCCCTGTCCAAAACCTATCAATCAGGGCTATTTTAGCAGCACTTTTTCCAAACATTTGAACCCCCAGCTGCTTCAGGATACACAGATACCACTTGCCCAAAGCGCAGGCCTCCCTGGGCTTGTGTGCAAGCGTACACCTAAAAGCACCATGAAGAAAACGAAGGGAAGGGAAGCTGTCCAAAGCTAAGAGGAGAATCCTCCTTTGTGCAACATGGTCTTAACACCTTAATGATAGGACCAGGAGAGTAGCACACTTTCCTATTAACTGCAGCAGCAACAAAACTGGATTCTCCTATGGAGTCAGTGTTGCAACACAGTCTTGCTCGGCTCTTCCCTTAGGAGAGTTAAACAAGTCGTCATTTAAACATCTTTAAAGATGAGACTTTTTCTTTGTGTTTAATTAAAACTGATTTTTATGAGAATCAGTTTATAAAAGGATTTTTAAAAAGAGCACAATTTTGAAAAAAAGGTTGCCTTGAAGTAAAAGTGCTTGTCCAGATTTTTAGTTAATGTATTTTCGAGTTTTGAACTCTCTCTAGTTGGGTTTGTGGAAACGGTTACAGGGGGACCTGGACAAGCTGCCCTCGGTGCTGCTGCTGGAGGGGGGGCGGCTGTGCCTGGTGATCTCCAGAGCTGCCGCTCCATCCCACCTGCCTGGTGAGGCCAACACGTCATATTTGTATTACTGATGTTTCACACCTGCTTGCATCTTGCACAAAGAAAGGTGCTTCTGTATGTTTTTATCTTGATTTCATCTCGATCTTTGAATCTTATGTCAACTGCAACACACAAACACCAAAACTGTTTAGAATCCACTCTTTACTTCATGGGGCTTAGGGCTTCAGTTACGACTCTGAGCTTCTCTGCCACTTTTTTTGATTCAAAGCATTTTTTTCTCCTCAATTTAGATAGAGGTCTTCAGAATGTAAGAGCTGTCATAGGCCTGTAATTCTCACGCACAGAATTAGAATCACTGACAACACGATTTAGTGCATAAAAAAAGGACTTGACTTTTGCATAAGCTTCAAGGATAATTGCTGCTGTCTTTCACTGTAACATCAAGAATGTGTTTATACTATTAAAGTCAACAGTACATTATTCCCTCCCCCCCCCGCTCTGGATGATAAATTAGCCACCATTCTCTTCCCCCTTCACCTCTCCTTTCCCTCTCTAGCAGCTCTTTGAATTTTTTTTTTTTTAGAGAGTGTTTTGCTAATATTTCACTTGTAAACCTCAAGGTCACGCTGCAGTCTCCACACAACAGATGAGTGCCCAAGGACTCCCAAGCATTCCTCCTTCCCACAAACGCCCCCTGCACAGCAAAACTGGATGTTAGGCAACCTCCCAAAGAGGCTACCTAGTCAAAAATGGTGTGTGTGTGTTTATTTATTTAAACCTGCCCAAAATACATTTTGTGCTCCACGCTAAGTTTCCTTAGCGCTATACAGTGCTGTAATTTTGTTTTTCCAAACCACTAAATTTACCGGTGAGGGAACATGATAAGCAATAACCAGCTTTCTCTTCCTCATTCCAAAAAAACAGCAGAGCAGATCAAGTTTAACATGTAGGAATGGTTTGTCCTGGATATGCCAAGAATCACTTGGAGCAAGTCAGTTTTGCATCTTGGCAGAAGCGTGCTTTAATAAAACACATCTCATGCCTACAATCAAAGATTTCCCACAGATTAAGAGGCTGTGGTAGCTATCCAGATTACCTCTCCATGGACTCAATCCAAAACTCATTACTGGCAACCAGCTTTTGCAAAAGCTCTCTATGTTTTTTCACAACAGGAAAGCTCTATATTTAATTAATAGGCTGAAAAGAATCCTAAACTCTTTGAAGTCGGAGATTAACAAGAGAAAACGATGCAATGTTTTCCTTGGGCTTGGTGAATGACACAGGGGAGGAAAAACAAAACATTAATATAAAATGTAACTTAGACGGTGGTGCAAGTACTTCAGAGCACACCTTTACAGTTAAAGTCTGTAGGCAGCAAAATTATTGATAGCTCCCTATTACTAACACCACTCACAGATTAGACTTTATGTACAGATCTTTCAGAGAGCGAGATACAAGCATGAAGGGTTTCCAAGAAAGAAAAAAAAATGGGTAAAACAATTTCATCTAAGTGTATTATAGCACCATGTTTGTAATTTCTTTCAAGGGGCATAAGTAGAATTCTGTATCAGTAATAAATATGCCAAATACTGTAATTTCACTTTTTTATTGT
Organism: Microcambeva ribeirae; assembly: GCA_035222435.1. Classification (NCBI taxonomy): domain Eukaryota; kingdom Metazoa; phylum Chordata; class Actinopteri; order Siluriformes; family Trichomycteridae; genus Microcambeva; species Microcambeva ribeirae. The sequence goes on from JAYECN010502586.1 coordinate 6,573, forward strand.
ACTAGGAATTTTCCATTTGGAATAAAGTCTATTTTAGTTTTTCAGAACTGTGGCAAAAGAATTAGCATTTGCACTTGCATTTTAGGCTACAGCCTCCCAGAAAGCATGCTGGTGGACTAAGCTTTTACTCTGCTGATCTAGATGAAAATAGTTTTTCTTAACTTAACTTTCAGCTAGGCCAACTCACTGTTTATTTGAACATTCACATCAGCACAAGTGAGACTGCAGGAAAGAGTAGTCAGGGAAGAAGGGGAGACAACAACAAGAAGACAACAATGGTCCAGATCTACAATAATGAAATTCTACCTTCAATTTCATCATTAAATGGACAACTTAGGTAATGCTAGGTAAGGCTTCTCTACAGGGAAGCTTTTCTACTCGCTGCCAAATGATTGCTTCCAATTCCTTCGTCCAACAAACAAAAAACCATCACCTGAAAAATAATTTATTACTCCAAATCATTGATTTTTTTTTTTCTTTTTCTTTGATGGTGTGACGGCTGATGTCTAATGGTTTGAATTCTTTTCAGCCCCTCCTGCAAGAGAAATAATACTTGATTTCCTTATACAATCTTCTACAATACTCCTGACGCCTTCTTCCCCATCCCATCTCTTTCCAAATCCTGACCATTTAAACTCTTCAGGGCAGATTTTATTTCAGAGGTTTATGTTTAAAAACCTTTAATAAAGCTGAGGCAGCAGGATCTAAAAAAATGAGGTCAGTGTCACAAAAAGAGCTAGAAGGGGATCTTGGAACTTAACTGCATCATGAACAAATTCTTAGAGAGCTCAAAGGGTGTCCCCTGCTGCAAAGTCACCACTCCACTTAAGAGCTACAAAACTCAGAATTTTCATTTAGACCAGGATATTGGAGTTAAAAGGGCATTCCTCCCCTCCATTCCATCAATCTTATTCTAAATTAAAAATGAAAAGCCCCATTTAGCTAATGACAGATATAATAATAATTAAAAAAAAACATAAGGAGTAAGAGAAGAGAAGGTTGTTGGAACAGCTTACAAAGAATAATACAATGTGGAGAGCAGATGGCAGAGAAAAGCAAGTAGGAAATGTAAGCTAAATACATTTATATTTCTTAATTCAGTTAATTTATACACAGAGCTGATCAGCGTTGACATCTCATAACTCTGTCTATCCAATAACAGGAACTGAAAGCTGAAGTTCTCTACAGGAACTGAAAGTTGGAGTCCTCTAGAACTTTTTGCCTTTTGACCTCCACTTCTAACTCTTCTGAGCAGGAAGACATGAATTAAGGGAATCTCAGAACACAAGAACCAGACATGTCAGGATGACTTTATTTAAAAACATTGCTGATACGCAGTCCTAAGGATGACTTTACTGTAACTTGTACTTAATAGCACCTCCAAACAGAGCACAACAGCTCCGTTTTGGAGAGAACTCTTGAGACTACGTTAGTGCTACCAGGTTTCCCCAGGGCAGCAGTGCAGCTGAACACGTTTCCAAGTGTGGCCCTTTTTTCTGATGGGTTAGAAGCTCAGCCAGAATATCCGAGGCTGATGGCACACGCTAGGCTGTGCTGACTGACATCACAGTGTCAGGCATGAAACACAGGTTGTCAGAAACACAATTAACATGGAGCTCACAACATTCCATCCTCGTCCATCCAGGCGATTTCCAAGGCAGGGAGAGTAAACAGCCTTCTCCCAGCTTTCCTAGTTTCCACAGCTGAGAGTGTAGGATGTTTACAGTACCTGGCACTCGGAGCTTTTGAAAATGGACTGAACGTCAGCAGACCTAGGGCACTGACTACAGGAAACATGCAGGCATCAGGTCAAGGAAGAAGAAAGCACATACACGATTATCTTGCACCATACGAATCCTAAACAACGTTAAGTCCTTGGTGCGTACGTGGAGAGGTGCAAGAAGGAAGCTCAGCTTCACCCTCGCCAGAGGACACTGCCCAGGGCGGACTGCACAGCCTCCTGCCAACTCATTCCAATGTATTCCCGAATCCCTTGATGAAGTTGTGCCTGCAAACAAGAGAGAAGTCACCATTTTAATGAGTGCACACAAAAACATTAAAAAAATAAATTTTCCTCCCTCAGTCTGCATTCCTCAAGTTAAAAAAAAAAAAATCAATTTTTTTCAAAGGGCTGAAAACTTTAAACACAAAATCAATGTCCTAGACTTCTTGCTTAGAAAAACATACAGTATCTGGCTTATTTGTAATCATTAGAGGAATGATGGTTCTGGGATGGCTCTGAACAGTTTGAAAAAAAAAGTACTCTTCAAGATACAGATGAGTAAGTTTAGGAGTCCAGTTAAACAACAACAAACAGTTAAACAAAATAACGAAATAGCAGTCTAGATACATTTAGAAGATACAATCCTTTCAAAAACAGCTTAAGAAGCTGATTTTAAATACATCACATTTGGGTGTGGAAGGGCCAGGTGTGTGTGCAGGGAAACACCACAAACCAAGATCACACTTAATGAAGCTTTTACCCACACAAAACAAAAGACAAAATCTTCAAAAGGAAAACATGATGCCATGTAAGAAGGCTACAGAGCACCACAAAACCACCCTTTGGGACAAGGTTGTTCGCATTCTGGTTATTCGTATATTGGACAGCTTTCTGAAGAAACAGCTTACCTAGGGGCACTAGGGGTGTTTTAGTTGGACTAAGGCTAGTATTTGTGCACAGTTTTCTCCTCTGCCATTACCTGCATCTCATTCCAGTACTTCTGCAAATCAGGTACTCACCAAAAGCCCCCACTGGTGGCTTTGGCCAAAGCAAAGCCTTGACAATAGCACCAGGAGAAAAACAGAACTTACTAATAACATGCCCCACTTTGCCATTCATAAGAAGGTTTGAAAAAGCCTAAAAATTCAAATAAATCTGAATGTTTTGGTTACCTGCAGTTTCCAGTCTGCTGCAAAATAAAATAAGGCTAAGTAATAAAGTAAGGATAACGAATGCAAAAACTCTGTGACCAAGGACTTCCAAGCACTGAAAGATTTCTCAGATTTACTGGGCTGAATAAACTAATTCTGTAATTAGCAGCCAAGCAGCCCACTCTCCAGATCTGAACTCAGCAGATGCTTCTTCTAAAAAACTCCACTCATTTCAAGTGTTCACCAGGGCCATAAGTTAGATATTTCTAAGACAGAGCAGAAGAGCGAAATGTTTGTTCTTTAACCAGGAGCATCAAGTAACCTTGCACGAGACAGAATAGCCTAATTTGTCACTGGCCCAAGGACAAATCAGCACGAGAAATGAAAGGATGTAAAGCCCAGGGGAAAAAAAAAAAAAAAAAAAAAACCCGGCGCTGCACCCTTGATGCAGAGAGGGGAGTAAAACAGGGCATAAGGGAGGCTTGAACAGACGCGAGAGGCCATTGGGTCCGAGCCCCTGCGGGAAGAAGGGCCAGCTGCAAGGTTCCAGGCAAGCAGTCGCTACACACTTCCAATGCCTCCCCCAACACTTCCACATTTAACAGGATTTACAAAAGGGATTTTGATCTTTTATGATAGAGAGACAAAAAATAATGGTACAGTGTTTTCTCACTGAAGTTACTGTAGCTGGCACAGAAGCACCCAATGTGTTCCAGTTGTTAACAGAATCTATTTTGATCAACCAAAGACTAGGATAGAGTTTTATTTATCTATTAATCAAGTGATTGAACATGGCATCGCCGTGACTTACACCTCTGTTGGTTAGACCTTCTTTCTGTTTGTTATCTCCCACGTACAATTCAACGTTTGGTGTTTACAGTCAGACAGCTGGCTTGGAAAGTGTTAACCTATGTTAGACCCATTAGCTCTAAAGAATTTTTTCAAGCTTTAATATGTTGAAAATACATGGAAACAAGTTTTCCTTCCCCCTCCCCCCCGCAGTAATACAATGTCAGTAAGACAAAAAGAAACTTGTAAAACGAGTTGCATATTGTACTTGCTCAAGAGAGGAAATAGTGGAAAGAGAAAACATCTAGTTTGTTTTTTCTTCAACAGCAAAGAATCTCACTTTCAAAATATGTCCGTGAAGTATTAGAGCTGCTAGTTTCGTATTTAAGAAAATTTATGAGAGCCAGTGCAATAAAGAAGAAAACATACCAAGGCCCATGACACAGTGAAAAGGAAATACTGGAAGAGATAGGAGAGAAACAACCAGAACAATAAAAAAAAAATCAGAATAAAACCTATGAAATATATACTGCAATCTATGTTCTAGATCTAAAAAAAGATTGAATCTACATTCTTTGGCTTCAAAGTCTAAATGAATAAGTGACATAAGATTTCAAATGTCAGTTCTGCCTAGATATTCCAGATATGCTTCCCACCAGATATTTCTCCTTGGAATATTCTTAGCAACCTCAAACAATATAAGGAAGTCTTCTAACAAGCACATAACACAGCAATGCCTATTCTAAAGGCCGTAACGTTCAAAGCCAGTGACAGGGGGGCATGACAGCAATTAAAGGATTACTTTAAGCACAAGCCTGGTATTTCTATCGCTACCCTACTGACTTCCTCTGAATTCTAAGCCATTTCAGATGACCATTACACTTTGCCCAGCACTCTGAAGTCTGAGTGATGCTGCTAAGGGTGGAAGAGCACAGGGGGAGGAGGAGGAAGGAAGCCCATCGTGCCTCTCTGCCTACTGCTTGCTGGGCACAGTTCTTCATCTATTCCTAGGTACGCGGATAGCAGCAAAGACGATGGCGACCATGACAAAGCACAGCCTTCTATACATTCTTGAGAAAGAATCAAGTAGGTGGTTCGCCAGCACATCCTGCGCCGGGCTAGGCCACAGCTCTGCACCACAATTCTGAAATATCAAATATTTCGCTTGGCTTGAAAATAGCATTTGAACGCTGATAGGCAGGCAGCAACTCGTATGTTAGAAACATCTGTTTTGTGGGCTACTTCCACACGTATCACAGGGTGAGATGCTGAGTTCAGAAACCAGCCAAGTGAGAGCACGCAGGAAACACAAACACTCCCACCGGTCTGCAGGAGTTAAGGGCAGGTGGTGCCCGTACGGGCAGCCATACGTATAGACCGTACGGGCAGCCATATGTACAGACAGCCATATATACGATCACGGCTTTAGAAAAGTCATCACTGCAGCAAAAATCAGCTGCTCCAAAGACCTCCAAGAAACAAGACGCTAACGAAACAATACTTGTCCAACCCAGACGTTGTTTTCCTGAGCGTGATCCTCCCCTTTGCTTTCCTCTCCTGCACTCGGTGCATTTTCCTATAAATCCTAACAAAATCGCGAAGGAAGCAGCAGCCACCCCAAGGAAGAGGCTCCGAATCGCCCAACACAGGCCGTGCTCCAAGGGAACTGCCAGCACTCATTTGCTTTCGTTTCATAACGAACAGCAAGAGAGAAGGCCCGAAAATGCAACCCTAGGCTGCCGCTACTCTTCTTTTCAGTAAGCTGTTCATTTTCTTGTGATCACAAGAAGTCAGGTGCCAACACGCACAAATGACTCACGCTTATGTTACAGAATATTTCTTACAGTCAAGAACCACCTGATAACATTACTCAATTGCAGATGACCTGAAAATTAAGAAAAATATGACCCTCAACTTGTAGGCAGGGAGAAAGTTACATATAGTGGGTGAGCTATAACACTCAAAGCCCATTAGAGAAGTTGACCTCCCGCTCCTTTCCACACACACTCTTCCCGCTTCCTTCAGACACAGCAGTAAAACGAGGAAGAGTCACCCTACTTTATGGATATTTTAGTACCTGCAGAATTAATGAGGCACTATCTACATGGAACACCACCTTATACTACTCTTTACAGATGCAGAAAGTTCTTAAGGGTCTCTCAAAACTTTTACAAAATTCATCTCTCACACACACAGGGGAGTTGGGTTTGATTATAAATAGGCTGCTTGATCCACTTGAATTAACCCATTTCTGTAGCAAATACGACTTGTGCTGCATCTCCTTCCTAAATGCAGAAAGCTAAAGCAGCAGCTCTCCCAGGGGAAACTGCGAGGTATTTGAAACTCTTCCTTCTTAGATCTGGGGAATCCTGCAGAAGGATTATGTTGTCTTTATATTTGGGGATATACCCAAATTTCCTTTTCCACACTCCCAAAACAATAAGCAATATCTAACATACGACATGCATGTGAATTTGAAGCAGGAACTGGGGTGTGGACTTGGAAGGAGCTGGCAAAGCGGCAGGCACCCTTAGTGCTTAGCTGGAGTTCATTGCATTCCTGCTGCGAGTGTCCCCAGCCTTCCCAGGGCAAGGGGACGATGCCACAGACGAGCATGAGGACCACAAGCTGCTCCCTTCCTCTCTCCTCCTGTACAAAGCAGCATCTCCCTCAAAACTCTCAAGTTCATCTCCCCTCCAGCCTGTCAGAGTACCTGACTTCAGGGAAAAGCTTCCATTTCTGGTAAGGATCCATTGAAAAACTTGCAGTTACAAGATTATTTCAGAATTATACCAGTGAGTTCCTGTTCTTTTGCAGTTATGAGCAGTCTGTGTTACACACTGGCGACACAAATATGTACTTGATTAGATAAAGAACCACCCCAGAATCTGTCTTAAAGGGAGTACCTAGAAGAGTAAAAGGATCTCAGGGCTCTGTTTTAGCAACCGTGTGCATCTCAGGTCTCCAGGAAAGGAAACTATCACAGAATCCCGCAACGGTTGAGACTGGAAGGCCTCCCTGGAGATCAGCTGCTCTAACCCCACCGTTCAAACAGGCTCCCCTGGGGCAGGCTGCCCAGGCCGCTGTCCAGGCAGCTTCTGAGTACCTGCAAGGACAGAGGCTCTGCAGCTTCTCCGGGCAACTTACTTCAAGACCGAGTCACCTTCGCAGTGAAGTGTGTTCTTACATGCAGAGGGACCTCCCTGTGTTTCAGGTTGCACCCACCGACTGTGGTCCTTTCACTGGGCACCACTGTACGCCCTGGGGATGGCTGGACACGTGGCTAAGGCTCTCTTGGCCTGTTGCTCCCCAGGGCGAGCGACCCCAGCTCCCTCAGCCCTTCTTCATATGACAAACGCTCCACTCCCTTCACCATCCTAGACGCCCTTTACTGGACTTGCTCCAGTACCTCCAGGCCTCATCCCGGGGAGCCCAGACCTGGATCCAGCATTCCCTTGGTGCCTGGGGTTACTCCTCCCCAGGAGCAGGACTTGGCTTTTCCCTTTGCCGCACTTGATAAGGTTCCTCCTGCCCATTTCTCCAACCTCTGTGTGGCAACAAAGTCCCCTGCTCTGTCAGCCACTTGTCCCAGCTTTGTATCCTGCTCAGTCTCTTCAAACAAGCCACCGTGCAGCACTAGCAAAACAGGCTCCACTTCTACGCAACTGCTACAAGGAGCTACACACAGAACAAGGAGCCTCAAAGTCAAGTCCTGAATGCGTTTTTAAACTAGCTAAAAGAAACAGGTTATGTTCAGTAATTTTAAACTTCTTTTTTAGTTTCAGGAGTCAAAAGCAGGATGGTAGAAGGACAGCTGCCAGCCAGAGCAGATTTTTTTCCAAGAGAAAACGAGACTATAGAAGTAATTTCCTCCCATCTTCAAACAAAAGATGATTTGGATTTTTTTTTTTTTAATTATAAAAGCTGCCACAAGATGTCAGTACAGCCTAGAGAATTCCTAGTTAAATCCTCCATTCCAGGCTGATCGGATATTTATTTTAGAACCCCAACTGTTAGGGTACACAAATCCAGCGCTCTGTTGAGTTTATCTGAGATGATTCCAGAATGAAAGAAGTCAAACCAAACAAAGTCTCACTTTAATATTGAGAAACCACCCTCAAGGCCTGCCATCAACTCATTTACACATTTCCCACACAGAGGCAAAAAGTATGTATGAAGAACAATAAGAATCACAGAATGGTTGAGGTTGGAAGGGACCTCTAGAGATCATCTAGTCCAACCCCCCTGCACACGCAGGGTCAC
>JAYECN010502595.1:0-14498 GCA_035222435.1 Microcambeva ribeirae
TATTTTTCATGTGGTGAAAAAAAAAAAAAAAAAAAAAAAAAAAAGCCTGGTGTTCATTTTAACTTCAGTTTCATGTTTGTGAAGAAATTCATTGGTTCCTCCTCCTCCAAAATGTGTTGAGAGAAATATTTGAAGTATAGAGCTATTAAACAAAGAATGGCTCCCCCAAACTACCTGGGCTCTTTCTGGGCTCATTCTCTGTATATATGAGAGATATCTCACTTTGCATGACCTAGACATTGGGTCCCAAAGTTCAGTGATCCAGTAGACATTCCCATAAACATTTCATAATATTCTCATATAAGGTTCAGAGAAAGTGTAGGCCTATTGAAGTCAATATTAAAATCAATCACAGAAAAGCAAAAATGAATCCTTTGTGATACTTAGGGAAAAGAGTTAAGGGCGCCTGGCTCCAGAAACTCAGTCAATAAGGTTGTCTTATTTAGGATTTGAAAAAAAAATCAGCCTCACTTAAACTGGATGGAATTTCAAATCATTTGAAAGGCTGCCAATAGAATGGTGGTTGAATTTACTATATATGACATTTCTGCTAAAATACAGAAATGTGTTCTTCACATAACAGCCGTGCTGTTATTAGGAAACAAAGGTTTATTTTAAAATATATTTATTAAATATAAATATAATATTAAATATTAATATATTTTAAATATATTTAAATATTAACATTTAAATATTTTGATATACTTAAATGTTAAATGTATTTAAATATTTAAATATATTTAAAATATATTTAATATTGTTCACATGTTTTACTAAGACAGCAGTAAAACAGTAACTAATGAAGTAGGTGTTTAAAATCATTGAATGTCTCTGTAATATTCTAATAGCAATTTTAAATATTAATATTATTAAAATAAACACATTTCTATTAATGATTTTAAGTGCTTCCTTTTTTGTGTGGTAGTTTAAACTTGGAAAATAAGTGCATTAGAATTCATAAATAAGATTGACTTTATGCATTTTAGCTGCACTAATGGAAGTCATTAATAACTGTCTTCTGCATGAATAAGATACTAAATTATTACACTAGCATAACTTCAACCTCTGGTTGTTAGACATTTGTAAATAATTTGCAAAGAAACTTCAGACGAATACTATATTTGTCTGCCCGTTTTATTAATACAAATTAGTATTTCATATCTTAAAAATGATTCTGTAATGAATCTTGGTGGCAACGTGTTGTAGAAAGAACTAGAATTTACTTCTAATATGTAGTTTTTTTACAAGTTCTTAATACTTAGAATTGTTGAATTTTATTGTTAAGGTATATTATCACCTATTTTGTATTAGTCTGAGATTTATCAAGAGCAAATCTCTGACATAAAATTACTTCTTCTGTGTTCCATGAAATTAAAACTCAGCTAACTCTAGTTCAGTGTGTTCAAAAGTAGTCTTTTTTTTCTCTCCAAGGGGAAAAAAAAATAAAGCTTCAAAAATCATTTGCTGTTGTTAAACTCATGGGGCTTTTGCTATAAAGTCAGATAAATTCCTTGGGTAATTTTGTATTTCTGTATGTGCTGTGCAGCACTGGAAAGAAGTGCTGCTTTGAAAATGGTAGAGGGTGTAATAGGAGGAAAAATCAGCTTGGGCTTCCCTTCACAACTTCTGATTTATCCTTATATAACTCATCTATTTTTCTATGCATGAACCAACATATCCCTTTTTCCTTTAATTCATTGACTGAATAGCATTATGTCCTTATTATCATTGCATAGATCTTGAAAAATTAAATTAACCTACTGCCTGCTATATAGATTTTTTTCACTATTGCTGATAGCCAGTCCTGTAGCTGAAAGATGGACATTTGTGATGTGGTGATGAAAACCAATGGTTCAGATATCTCTGTCATGAAAAGCATTATGCTGGATATATGTTACATTTTCCTCAATGAACAGATATAATGCAAGTCTCAAAGTGAAGCACCTGAAAGTTAGAAAATGGGAGGTCTGCATGGGTTGAACTGCTCCATCTTTTTTGTGTGTACATGATTATCTGTACACAATAATGTTAAATTATGTAGGGAGGGAAAAAAAAAGTGTTTGAGTCCTTATTGCACAGGATGAATGCATAAGAGGAGTCAAATTAGATACAAATTTGAAATCATCAGTTCTTAATTTCCATGTGCATGGCTTTGCAGACTAAAGGTGTTTTTAAGTACTAAATCTGTAGATAAATGTCTTCTGTTAATACTTAAATTTGCAATCACTTAGGTATTGAGTGTATCACTTCCACTTCCCCCAGCCACTCCCCTGCTCTCCCAAAAAAAAAAGCTGTCAAACTTTAATTATGTACATTTTCTAATACTCTGATAATTTTGTAAAGCAATAAGATGGCCACTGATAATTAGGAAGAAAAGAATTAAAATAAAAATTATGGAGTTTATGTTAAACATAGGAACATGTTTAAACATAAGGAAAAGAAATATGTCGTAAAAGTGTTCTTTTTCTCAAATAAGCATACATAAATGAGACTATAAAAGAACATGCAACTCTTCCACACTAAAAAGAAAAAATAAAATTGTGTTGTCTAGTCAGTGAGTCATTACTGCTTTCAGATTAATTAAAACTATTTAGTCCCAAAATATGACATGAATTTAACATTAAATGAAAATGTCATATTCAGTACTACTTATTAATTTGTCTGGGTTTAGTGTTTACTGACATTGGTTTTGCAAAAAAAAAAATTATAGGCCAAAAATTTTGTTGGCCAAAGCAATTCTTGCAATGCTGAGTATAAATTTGCATGCACATTTTTCTTAGAGTTACTGGGTGTAGAGAAGGGCCTTGTCTTTCCCGACAGCCTCCATTTTAAAGAGAAAATAAATCTGAAGTTAAATTTCATTAGCTTCTTTCACTTCCATTTATACACACTTGAAGTCCTTCATTGCTCCAGCACACACTTTTGGATTCAAACTAAGAGTGTGGCTCTTTTAAAGATATTCAAAAGCTAATCATTGCCATCAGTTTCTCATGGTGATTTAAGAGGAAAAAAGAAATCCAACATTCTGGAATTTTGCACATCTGAGTTTACCTCTTTATGAATTTTATTTGTAATTCATAATACCGGAAAAATGACTGGGCATGAATGAGTGCTGTTTAGCCTTTTGAAGATGCGTTTTGACGCATCATTTCTATCTAATTGCTTCTTGATTGCATTGCTCCATTCTCACAAAAAAATTGCCATTTAGGCTTTCCAAAAGCGTGTTAGCCAACTGCATTTAGAAGTACTTCTTGACTTCTGCATTTTTTTTCATATTTCTATCAACCATTCTTGCTGATTTACTACTGATTGTAAACTACACTGCTTAAGATTTTTATACATCCTTGATTTTGTTTCAAACAACCTGAAGTTTTAATTGGTATGCAGATTAGTTTCTCCTGCTTATTATTCTTCTACCAGCTAGATTGTTACCCTGCATGTTCAGAATCTTTTATTCTTGCATTTTTAATAGTTTTTCCACTTATGACTAGGACTAATACCTTTAGATTGGAGTTTTTGCTGTTAGTTCCAATGGGCTCAGGAAGCAACTTCAAATGGGGGAGAAAAAGGGAGAAAATAACAAGAAATTCTGTCCCATCAGGAAAAAATACTCCTTGAATTTTCCTAGAAATGCTAAAATCTTTAGTAGTGTCTAGATAATGATCTTTTGTACCAAGGTGGTTTATGAATTTTATAATGTTAGCAACAGATATATTCTTCAGAATTATATGCATCATGCTTACCTCCTTTTTTTTTGTGTGTGTATGTGTGTGCAAAATCAGCAAAATACTAAATGCCAATACTCTAAGAAGTGACAAATTCATGAAACAACCCTAGCTGTGGTGAGCTGTATGCATAGCATACATAGCTGTATGCATAGCAAGAATTGCCTGTAAGGAGACAGGCTTTCAATCAGTATCTCCAGAAAATGAAACTCTTTGCTGAAATGGGAATTAATGTAGGAAAAAATAGTAAACTGAGATTTATATGGACATCCATATTACTTTCAGGTGTTTTCGGTTCAGGTTCTTAATGTGCAAGAGTGTGATTATCAGTCCCTGTGCATAACTTTATCCAAGCAAAATTCTAATTTGAAAATTAACCAAGATCCAGGTCAGCAATGTGAGGTATCTCAGCAACTCCAAATCAAAAGAGAAGTTTTAGAATAATGCTAGGCATCTGCAAATCTTTATTTTGGTGAGTTCTCAGGAGAACTTTTAGTTGGATAATTCTGGCCTGAGCTGGTCGTGATAGCTGAGATTTATGCTAACAAAAGTGAGGCTTTCCTATGTAATCTCCGTTTTAGAGGTAGAAGCTGTACTGCAGCTGTGTAGTTTAATAATATCTTACCTGAACTGGGTTAGCTTTTGAAGTATAAAATGATAAGGAACACCTCTCCAAGAGTATGCAATAGCAATATATGTATGTTGAATCACTACTTTTGACATTTTTATTGCCTAGCAATAAATTAGGTGTCTATATATCTTCAGTCCTCTAGAATTCTGAATCTTTTTCTCTGTGACACTTCATTTTATATTCTCAGCTTAGCTGTACATTTTTGGTGTTACTTAGGTTATTTTCTGCCTTCTCATCCCCCAAATCTCATAAAAATGAAAGATGAATGTATATTCCTGGTATCTGTATATTACTTGGCAAGCTCCCTCATCCAAACTATATTACATGGTCAACTAGTAACTGTTTAAACTGTTTGAACTTAAAAATAACTTGTTATTTAAATTTTGGTAAAGAAGATTTATCTGAAAGCAAGGGTCTCCCTTCTTAAAGACACTGAACAAGCACAATCCTATTTTTGAATTTCTAATCTTGTAGGTCTCTTGTGCACTCAGACTTTCCTTATCCTTTTTTGTTTGTTTGTTTTTCCCCCCAAATCTGTTTTTGTTTATTTTAAATAATAGATTTTAAACTATGAAGAGAGAAAGATGTTGTTCATATAACTCCTTAGTAATGTGATTGTGCTGCCGCAAGCATTCTAATTTTGAAAATCCACCGTGTCCAAGGAAATCTCAGAGCTCTGACAGATCTAACAGCTTCATTTTATTTGATATTTCAAAACTAGGTTTGACTGGCTATGTATCATCTAATGGGATTTCTGTCAGATTTGTAAGAAAGGTGCAACATATACAGTGTTTGAAATGTTCATATCGCTTCAATTTGTTTTTAATGTACGCAGCTATAACCTTTGTACCCCAGTCTAAAAGCTTCGTGGTTTCCTATGGTGACTTGAGACCTATTTCATCAGCGAATGCACAACTAATCTTTCTGCAGCTGCTGGTGGTATTTACAGTTTTCAGAAAGCCTTAGTACAAGAAAACATAACATAAGGTACCTTGGATCATAGAAAAAAATAGATTCTGATGGACTGGAGTTTGAACTAATGCAACCATTCTTATAAAATTTTAGTGGACTAAAAATCTGTGAGTAGTTGAAATTCATGTGCTCTTCAATCTAGATTATTGTTACACAGTAGTGGCTGTGTTGGCTACCAGCACTGTTCTCCTTCCTCTGGATTTGGAGGAGTAGTGTGGAAGCCTTTGTACTGCAAGATTTAAAATTTTGAAAAGAAAATTGTTCACTATTTAATAAAATCACATAGTATAAATATTTTTTAAAGACAAAAATGACTAATCATTCTATAAACTGATGTTCAATAGCCGATTATTGTGTCAGTTCAATATGTCATACATATTGGATGCTTCTGAAGAGTATCCAAAAGGGAAGAATATCATACAGTGTGTTTGAGTGAATTTCCTCTTCAAAAATGACTTTGAAAATTATTATATTTTTGTGCCTCCCTAGGAAGTTCTATCACAGACAGAAATGAGTAGTTATTTTCCACGCTATCTGATTGATTTTTCTTTTTGCTCACATAAAACATCACCCTGTGAGGTAAAGCATTGAGAACAAGTAGATTCAGATGTTCTGGTAGCTAATGTAGCATCAATCATTTTATACTAGATTGATCAGGGATGAAGCCATGTTAATGACAGTAACATGGGAATTTTGCAGGAAAAACTATCAGATGCAGTTAACAGCCTCTAGTATCAGTACATTTCATTCTCTGCTAATGCTTCTCCTGAAATAGCTGTAGAAATGCCAGTTGTGATGACTTTTGTTGTATAGATACTTGTAACAGAGTTACTGGGCACTGAGATTTTCTATCAATCAGCTTCATTTCACTCATTAAATAGCTTTCAGATTATAATGACTAGCTATTTCTACCTACCACAACTGGACTTTAACTGATGGTTAAGATACTGATCCGGCAAGGCAATGAATAGCACAGGCACCAAGTCCTTTCTGCTGAGTCCTTTCTACTCTGATTGACTCATTGATCAGTACTACTCTGAACATATGTAATTGGAATCAGTCTTTCATTTTCAAGATCTACAATTAATTTCAAACATTTTATGAGACAATGTTCAGTTGTGAATGTATGTAATACTAAACAGAATATTTGTATACAAGGCCTTATTTTGCATGGTTTAGTCTTGAAAAGATAATCTTACCTGAATAGGACAGAATCAAATAATTAATATATTTGAATGACACGTGAACACTGTAAGTTTCAAATATTTCTTAAAATGAAAAATTAGCTATAAGGAATGAGACACCTCTCCTAAACAAGTGTAAAAACTAATGACATTACCACTGAATATGTGAATTACAGTCAACAGTACTAAGGCCAGGAAAGTGATAATCATTAGATTTCTCATCAAGCAATATTTTCCGAGCACTCTTAAGGTATAATTGGCACTTAGTTGACATTAAAAATGGTATATGTGTGCTAAATGTGTATTTGTATAGGTATTTTATGGAACTGATACCATAGCAAATGCATAAAATGAAAGTAATCTGGTGATTTGATCTAGGAAAACAGAAAAAATAGTAACTATACACTTAGAGTATCATTTTCTGTCTCAGTATAGACAGAAAATATAATTCCTCTCAGATATATATATATATAATTTACGCATGTATAATGTATATTATATATATTTACATTATAGATATAATGGAGCAGTTTGAAATATTAGATTCCATAATTAGAAAGTTTGTGCAAAACATTAAAATTATTCTTTGTTAATGTCTTCCTAGCATATGAATAGTCTAAAGGATGACAGAGGTCCGTCTCCCTTGTTCTTACTTCTATTAGGAAAGAGACAGGTGAGGGAAAAATAAGCTAACAGTGACTGCTGTTGTGTCAGTAACTGAATAACTCAGTTTGGCAATTACAAGTGAGCTTTGGCTATGCTTTCATTTTATTGCCATGTCCCTAAATGCTATCATAGATTTGTCTTCTGACAACCTGCTGTTTTACTTGATGGCCATTTCAAGGCT
This sequence comes from Microcambeva ribeirae, assembly GCA_035222435.1. Lineage (NCBI taxonomy): Eukaryota > Metazoa > Chordata > Actinopteri > Siluriformes > Trichomycteridae > Microcambeva > Microcambeva ribeirae. Next base: position 7,360 of record JAYECN010502595.1, read on the forward strand.
ATTATTTGTGTGTATGCTTCATAATTTTTAGTTTATTGACTTATTTCTCCTTCAGTTAATATTACAGAAATACTACTTCTGTCCTATAGTTAGGTATTATTAGGATTACATATATATACATTACACAACCCATTACATACATTATATACATACATTACATATACATTTCTTTAACTTGAAGAATAGAGTCACTTTTACATGATTCCAGAACATCTGTTCAGTCAGCAAGGCTTAGAAATTTTACTGATGATTTGAATAACTTGAGTTCTTTCTTGAGCCTATATTTTTATCTGCTGGTATTTTCAATAGCAATTAATTCAGCAAAGCTTCAAGAACCTTTTATGCCTCTGGGGCAGTAAATATCTCTGGTATTAAATATGCCTAAGTGGAATATAAGTGGGATAAAATCATTTAAAACAGGTCCAGAATTTTTTTGGTTATTTTCGTTTAGAAGATATTTAACCAAAGAGCAGAGAGCACTTTTACCTGTAAACCCAGATAAAACCTGCTCTACATGTGCCTTTAATTAGAGATATATGGTTTACATTCCTTTGTTTCCAATTTTCAGAGCCTTTGTCAAAAGTTCTCAGAATTCAATTTTTAAAAGACTAGTTATCGTATCATCTCAGATTTATATAGGGAGACATGATAATTCAACAAGAAGACAGTGTAAATAAGCTCAGGCTCTAACATTGTATGGAAGCCAGATAGGCCTCAGAAGCAATTCTCCATGTGTCTGTAATTGGAGGACTAATAGCTTTTCAAGACATGCTGTACAGAGAGATAGTGTCTTTTATTTATTTTCAGCTCTGACTGGTCTAATTAAAAGTAGTAGAGAAGTTCTCAGGCCTGTCTGCTTTTTTCAATTATACCAGCTGATCTAACAAAAGCTATTAGCCGTACTGGTAAACTTTATCTTGCCTGTGGCCCTCAATCATCATGGCCACAACAACACTATCCTAGTTTACTCCAATACTCCAATAGAAACTGTAATGCAACTAATATCAATAGCGAAGACATATATATATATATATATATATCACTTTGGTTTTCTGTTTGTTACAAATTATACTTCCCAGCTGAACAAAGTTTTGGTCTTATTTTGATCAGAGGATATTAAATGGAGGAGTCTATTTCATTTAGTTCTCTAATCTTTTGATGCAAACAGGAAAAGGTTAAAATGGCAAAGATTATATTTTCACATCTGTGGTGTAAGTTGTGACCTGCTTTTTTGTCTTTAGGAGCTATTTCTTCAGGTGGTCAGAGCTTCATTTTATGAGTTCTTTTCTTTGTTATGAAAGAAAGGATGAAATGATTGACTTTCCAACAGCTATCAGTGTACCTGTGTACCTATGCTTTAGCCAGATCATTTCTCTGAGTTCTCCTTGGTGTCAGGATTATGTAATGTGTGCTGCGGCGTACCCATCTATCCCAGGAGTCAGCAGCTTGGCCTCTGAAAACTTTATTAGGAATTATTAAGGCATTATGAAGAAATATTCTTCTGATCTCCTATTCTTTAATTCTTTTGCTATGTTTAGTATGGTAGCTGATATGTTTAGTGCACACCAGCTACATTTAGCAGTTTCATGTAACTTGATAGAGAAACTCTGGATTAGACAGTACTCAGGTCTTCAACAGCAACAACAACAAACCTCAAAAGCAAGCGTTGCTTATTGCTGCTTATTATCTCCTTCTGGATTAAAATTTTATGTATGAACTTTTTTTGAATTTGTTACTGGCAAGAAAAATGTCTAACACTAAGTATGATGCTAAAATTATTTAAATCATTGTGTGTTGGGAAAAATATTGACTAGAAAACAGTTCCAGATGGAAGATTTTTTCCCCCTACTAATGTTCAAGGCTTTTGCTTCAGAGTCTAAGTGCATTTAAAAATGTTATTTTGCAAACTTTATATACCAAAGGAATAGCAAAAGACTTGATATGACCAATTAGAATATTCAGGGTTTGGGAGACAGTGGTTGCGCGGAGTTAAAATAGCAGGAATTTTTAGCTATTGGCATCATGATTACCTCTGAATTACTAGTCTTGATCGTATATTTTCATTCCCTTTAGTGTTTGGCTGTATTATTTAGAGATCCTGATATTTCTATTTCAATGTGATATTAAGATTTGATTACATTTTCTATTTTTATTTCAGTTTTGGAATCCTGTTTATGCATGTGGAGAGAGGAAGGTAGGGAGGTAGTTAGATGTTCTTTGCAGTTGTTTTTACAGATAACCTACACACTGGAATAACAGAAATATATAGGTTTGGGGGCTCTTATTGCATGATATTTTATGTTTTCAAGCTTTCTTTTTACTGAATTTTGGAAGAAAAGAACATATTTTGGACAGCTGAAACTATTTTGCTCACTTCTGAAAGGAAACATTTTCCTTAGGCCTACCTTAGATTGTTTTGATTCTTGTTGCGTTGTATTGAAAATGGTTGTGAATAGTCAGAATAAGTCATCAACTCTTGGTTGAAACAAGGACTTTCAGAGTTGAAACCCTGATGCAGTCTTGCCCATATATCTTGGTTGAATGTTGCACTGATGGACTATATTTATTTATCTGTTTTTGAGCCAAGAGGCTGTGTATGGTCATTGGCCCAGACTTGTCTTCAGCACTTGATTGACTGTAGTCATGACCTTGTGAAGCCCTACCTAATTCAGAGGTATAGTCAGAAGAATCAGGTTGGGGAGCTGGAGGGTAATCAGGGAAATTTTGGAAAGCACTGTTTTCAAGTCTTCTCTGTTCTATCAGAAGAATAACTGAAGCCGATACATTTTGGTGAAAATTTATTTAGAAAATGATAGCATTTTTTCTGAGGAGAAAACTGTCTACCAGCAGTGCTGGTGATTTATTAAAGTCAGGCTAAATTTGAACCATATGACATTGTATTTTTCTGTTTTCCTCAGAGAGAAGGACCTACATGTGTGCTCAAGTTGTGAGAAGCTGTATTTCCACTTGAATAAAATGCCATGATATTCTGGTGAAGGCCATTGTTGTGTTTCTGAACATCCTCTGATAAGGAAGAACAAAAGCCTACTGGTTGTGTCCATCTGGTACCCTCTTGCAATGCCTTTCTGTTTGTTTATCATCACCCTGTCCTTCTTCTCCTTTGCCTATATTTTTAACTTCTTATTATCTCTGCGCATATAACTTATACGTGTTATCATACAATTCAGGATGAATATGTAACCACATCACCCATTAAAAAATGCCTATTTTAAATCACATATGTGTTGATAAGATGCCTGTTCATTTCTGTATTAAGGCTATGGCAAATATGTTTTCTATTGACTAGCTATAAGCTATAAGGCCTTACAGAGTAACGTTATGTCATTCCTTCTTGAAGATCTACTGAAACTAATGTTCCTCAAAGTTATACCAATACAGGGCAGATGAGAATGAAAGATTTTTTGATTAATATCTAAAAAGAATAGTAGTGAAAAAAAAAAATCAGGCAGTTAATACAGATTTGTAACTTATTTTTCAAACTATGTTAAAACATGTATTTGATGTAATCCATTAAGCTGATTTAATTAAAAAAAAATAGGCTATATGTTTTTGTTGCTTGAGTTGCTTTTCAACTGAAAGTTGTTAGCTAATAACATCAAATCAAGGTTTTTTAAAAAGATATATCAGTGTGGGTTGACTGAAGAAGTGATTTAAACTAAGCTACAAGGCTGTGGTGTGAAAGAGCTGAAATATTGAATAGAGAGAAGGAATACAAGTGGAGGTACATAGTTAAGGTTGGTAGTATGATTATTTGGCACAGTTAATCTATCTGAGTCATTAAAGACTACGCTGACATGCATTAGCAGATGAACTGGCAGCACCCAAAACCTTATCTGTCTCTGGATTAGTGCCTCTGGACTATTCTTTTCAGTGAATTCTCATTCATCCCTGTTGCAAATTGGATTTTTTGTGATGATGACTTTTTTCTTTCTTCCAGTTTAAAAGCTTTCCTGGCACCATTTTTGTTACTCCCTACAAGTGTTATTTGTATGCTTTCTTAGACATCTCTAATACTTTTCCTGACCTGCCTGTCCTTGCTTCTTCTATGCAGAAAGCTGTTAAGTGTGAGGAAAAATTGTTAAAGTAGTAAACTCCAAGTTTTCAATTGTATGTTTGTCTGTGAGCATACCAGTTTCCCAGTGCTCTGATGTCTTTAGATGGGATTCAAAATTTTCTTTCTTTTCTGCAAATAGTATGGCTGTGCTCATAGAATATTTTGTTGTTCTTTTTAGAGTTACAACACCATAAAATTCATTGCTTATCTAAACAAATGTGTAATATGTCATACACATGGAACCTGACTCACTCATTTGTTGATCCAGATTTGCTCCTTTTCAAAATCTTTGTGGTACATAAAAATATGTTAAGAAAATAAAGCAGCTTCTTTTGATGAGGAGCAGTAGCCTGAGCAGATGATTCCATATGAAACCAGCTTAGCTGGTTTCTGCCTAGCAGATAAGTGCCTACCATGCTTACTTACCCAATTGCAAAATGTAGAAATTTTAATTATTTGTTTTGCTTATATGAGATATCTGTATTATTAAGTTATTCCATCAATTAATATTCCAGCATCATAAAGAGAAAAATTTATTATCAAAAGTAGATTCAATAATTTCTGTAGGATATTCTGTACTATAAATAAAATATCTATATAAATATAAAATTATGCATAAATATTTGCCAAGTGGGGGCTCAATTTTGTTAAATCCATTTATACTTTTAAGTCCAATTGGAGAAAAGTGAATATATTTACCATCATTTTGACATTATGTGGTTATCTGTGGTGTTTTTTTTTCAGTTTTTATCTTTTTGGTCTATATGGGCTCCATTCAACCAATTTGTTGGTTAAGAGAATTACATGAAAGAGAATATAAGGTGTTCAGAGAAGACACTTCTTTGATTTTCATCATGTTATTTTCTAAATCAGCTTAGAAAGGAGATCAGACACTTAGTTGTTTGCTGCTTTCCTACTGTTGTAGTGAACTCTTTCTGTTCCTCTTTGAAAGCTTTCCTGATACTTGTCCCTACAGATGTTGTTGACACTTTCACCCTGTGTATATACTATGTAGCGTATATTTCTATAATGATTTTGGCCGTATTTTTCACTCTCTTCTGGCTTGTTCTGAGCAGATTTAATTGCCTACAAGAGATGCAGGAGGAGAGAGAATTTGCATTATGCAATAATTGACTTGATGTTTTCCAGCTATATATTCAGCTTCTTTTGAAATATTAAATGTTCATACTTATCAACATATCTGTGTTTAGAACATAAGTACATAACTGGTCTCAATGATTTTTTTATAGAAGTAAACACTGTGCCTGATCATAAATTTATGTAGTCTCATAACAGAACATATGACTGCAAGGAAGGGCTCTTCTGGAAAAATTAGATTTAATAAAAGCAGTAAATTGTTATTTATAGAATTAACCAGGAATTCAGCTAAAATAATGTTTGAATAGCTGCAGCTGGTCAAAAATGTCCTGAAACAAACAAACAAACAAACAAACACATAAACACACAAACAATTAAAAGCTGAAATGTTTCATAGAAAACACACCAGTTAGCCGAATCTAAGCTAACCATTCCATTGCCTGGCAGGGACTCCAGCAGCTCTGTGCACGGGGACCCAATTACTTCTAGTCTTCAGTCTGGATATCCTGAACTGTGGCAACCCACCTGGATTTATGAGAACCATATTACCACCCCATAGTCGCTGGGTTTATAAAGCAGGAATTTCTTAGCTCAGAATAAGTGTTCAGGTCTTTGCACAAGTCAGGGCTCACAGCTTGGTGGCAAAGTGCAGGCTTCCTCCAGGGGTCTTCTCCAGCTCTGGGAATTTGCAGGGTTGCTTCCGCTCTCAGGAGCTGGAAGAAGGCCTGGACATTCCCACCAGTACAATTGCTGTCTTTCACATCCCAATAATTTCAGATGTGTAAGGCTAGGCTGTTTTAATTTATAATGGTTTTGCTGGCAGAACTGAGGATGTGATAAGAAGAAACAATAGAAGGAGCAGGTATAATTACCTTCAGCTAGAGTAAATTCACAGGTGAAATCTTGCCTCCCCCAAAATCAATGGGAATGTGATCTGTATTTTATTGAGGACAGGACTTTGGTTATCAACATAAAAACTGACGCTGACAAAGTTTTGAAATATTAAGTGGCTATGCCAGTTCTGTATGCCCCTTCACAAACTTCACATAAACAAGCTGAAGAATGAGATTAATGAGATTCTCCTTTATTTTGCTTAATAGCACTGTGATATTAATGCAAGTTCTGTACTTGTTCAACACATAAATTACCTTTATTATGCTTGCTTTTTTAAAAGTTATTTATAGTCTGATTTACATTTTCCACATTAGACACTAACTTTGTATTCCATACTGTGTTAGATGACAGAGCTGAAACAAATTATATACGTTTGACTTCTGCTTTGCTTGACACTAATAAGCAGTGTTTCAGTTACATGTAGCTTAGCCATCAGGGACATATTACTTTAATAGTATTACTCTGTCAGTAGAGAAGAATGATTTGTTCAGAACCACAACATGTTTAACATTAGTATGTCCCCATAGTCTTAAAATAAGAACTAAGACCATTTTACAGGTATTACTGAGTATATAATTTGCTAGGCACTCTTATTTTTATAAAAAATATGCATCATAAAAAAAGTACATAATCAAAAATGTACATCCCCAAGAATTTGTTAGACTCCGTCTTTTTTTTTTTTATAAGATGCTATTTATAATTAGGAAAAAATAATAAGATGCTCTGAATTAATGGAGATTTAAAGAAAAATTGATATTTCAATAAGTTATTCTTGGTAGCTGTGGAAATCATAAGTGAATGTCATTCTATGTTGTAAATAGACTCTCCAACACCAGTAAAGTGCAGTTAAATATAAAAATGGCACAGGAAGATAATTTTGATGGAGAAATTATTTACTGAATTCTTGTATACTATGATTCATGAAATGAGTGGAAAACCTTTTATCTGTTAATCTTGTTTTCTTGCGTCGTACCCATGCTATATTAATTTTATTTACCAGGACGAGGAAGTCGATGAGGCCTTCTATAGTCAGCTGGAAGTAGCCTCGCGGTCACAAGCCCTGGTTCTCATG
>JAYECN010502606.1:0-14495 GCA_035222435.1 Microcambeva ribeirae
CAGCGCGGTAAACAGAATAAATAAATAAATAAGTAAATAAATGAAGGCTCCGCGCGAAGGCGCCGCCGCGTACACGCGGAGCGCGGGGCGTGCGAGCCGCAGCTGGCGCGGGCCGGGGAGGGGCCGCTTGGCGGCCCGGTGCTAACGGCCCCGGCGGGGGGCAGCGCGCTGGGAGCGGGCGCTGCCCGTTTGCGCCGAGCACAAACAAACGCCGCCCGTTTGCGCGGGCGTCGCGCGTGGTTCTTCCCCCCCCCGCCCCGCGGCGGCGGCCGAGCGCCCCGCGACGGGGAAATACCCCCCGCACACGCATTGTTTTGGCTTCTGGTGGAAATGGGGCGTTTTCCAGGCACCGGGTTCGCCCTCCCACGGCAGCGGGGCTGGAGAGGGGCTGGGGTGGGGGCAGCCCCGAGTCCGCGACACGGCCGAGGGTCTCGCCCCGGCTGCTGGGGCGGTGATGCCCGCGGGCACCGTTTCCTCCGGCGTCACCTCCCAATATACTCCGTGTTTTGTCTTCGTTTTCACGTGGTTTTGATAATTTAATGATAATTTGATAATTTCTTGATAATTTATTCCACCGCCAGCATCAGAGCATCAGATGTTGTTCCTATGTGCGTGCGGCAAACTCAAGCCATTTCCCCAGTCCCCAGTATTTAGAGAGCTTATGAGAGGTTATGTTATTTCTCTCTCTCTCTTTTTTTTTTTTTTTTTTTTTTTTTTTTGAGGTTACCATCTCTCATGTGTGTCCAGAGAGAGCAGAAACCAAGGTAGTGATCATCTAAAAGACCTAATAAATCCTTATCACAGCCCTGGGGAGGCTGAGAAGGATGGCTGGCTCAAGGTGGTCCAGACTGGGAAGTCACGTTGCCAACCCAGTTAATTTCCTGGCCCACGAACGAGCCGTGACTCATTCCAAGACCATGTCCTTGTACCCTCTGGTGCAGCTTTTGGCCTGCTCGAGCTTAGTGTCTGCCTTAGTGCTGCAGGTAGCTGGTTCCCTGTGCCTTCTCCACAGTATCTTCAGCAAAATCCAGTTCCCTAAGCAGAGAGCAACAACGGCAGTGCCGCTTGTGAAAAACGGCGCATATTAGAAGTTGTGTGGGAACATGATAAACTCGATTAAATATGCCAGTGGCTTCTTTTTTCAATCATGTCAAGAACAATTGCCTTTTGGAAGAAAAACAACCTCTTACTATGAAAAAGCAGTAAAGAAGAATAGATAGAAAAGTCAATTTTTTAAAAGAATAGGATTTCCAAAGTAGCTTTGCTGACTGATATATCATGTTGTCTGCATTTTTTTTTTTCTTGCCTGTGGATTAGTCAGATTAATTAAAATCAGAGTGAACCAAAAGGCTCAGACTCCTGGTAAATGCTCATCTTACAGATGAAGGGAAATAGAGAATAGGGAATGGAATAACTTGCACAATAAGGCAAGCTTGATCATAAGCCAGATACTATCCATTTTTCTTCTATTTCCAAATGGTTAGTGTGAAACATTGTCTAAACTGTAAAATAAAAAACTGTCTAACTGTAAAATAAATATTTAAAAAATGATACCGATTCTTCTTTTGTCTAAATGAGGTGAGAGCAATAACTTTTGCAGTTGGTATTTCTTTTTCAAGAAATATAACACAGGCTGTACACAAAATATAAAGGCTAAGTTGGTTGTCTAACAAAAATCAGAAACATCTTCCAACATATTAGCACATTTCAGCACCACGACAACATCGTTTGTTCTGTAAAGCACAAAAGCGAGTTTTATGATCTACAGTAAGAGCAGCAAAGGAAGAAATTACCAAAGATTGTCTTTGGCCAAGGAATTGTTTTAGAATTCTTCTTGGTACCTGCCTCAAATGAGAAAATGTCCTAAGAAGAGAGTGTGACTTACCCCTTAGAAAACAAACTGAGGCAGAGGTGTTGAAAGGATAAGGAGAAAATAATGACTAACAGCTGTTATTCCTCTGCATATTTTCACACTAAATGACACCTCTTGGCCTTGTAGATTAGTAATGCAGTCCCATTAATTGAAAGAAATACCTATATCTGTATTTGCAATGATACTTTATTGTCATTGATGCCACGGAAATAAAGAGAATCTAACATTTTGCCATAATCCAAGCGACCTTGTTATATAGACTAGGAATTGTTAAAAAGAGTCAGAAAATTAATTTAGTTCTTTGTCATGGTTGTCTTCCCGTCCTCAGTTTATGCACAAAGTAGCGGTGCCTTCACACGCTGCTATCCAAGCTAGTTTAACTGTGCTAAATCAAAGAAGCAGGAGCTACATACAGTCCCCAAGCAAACAGCTGGTCACACTGGATTGATAGAGCACTGTTAACAACTTTTTTTTTTTTTTTTTAAATAGTAGCCGAAAACACAGTTTTGAATTCAACAGAAAGTCTGGTTGCGGCAAACCCTTATTATTTTTATCTTAATATTTTAAAGTTATTTTCATGAAATAATAAAAAAGTCTATGCATTCTACCAATTTTCAGCTGCTTGAAAGTTTCTCTCATGATTAATGTAGATTTATTTATTTGTACCAGGCCATACATGAAAACCTACAGAGTTCAATTCTGCTTAGCCACACTTCAGTTTTTGTAGGGACTATTGTATAACTGCAAAAGAGCTATTTCAAGTGCAGTGCAAATAATTCTTGCACAGTCACTGTGGAATTACAGCAGTATAATCAAAAGCGCAGTTTAGTAGGATTTAACCATAACAAAATTAAATCCCTTGATTTGGTGGGCATTGATTAAAAGTGCTTTTGTGGCCCTCTGCAGCATGACATCTTGAAATGTAATGCACTGCTAATGGGATACACAGGAGAGCAAACACAGAGGTCTGTGCAGAGCCGGCTGTGCTACTATAAACAAAGAAGGTGTTCACAAATGGCTTAGAGCTAAATTTGACAAGACAGTGCTAATCACACTTGGACATGGGAATATCTGGACAGACAACACTCAGCTGGCTTCATATTAGCTGCTCTGAAGGCAGCGATAACTCTTACTCATTAGTAGAATGTGGTGCATAGTATAAAAAATTATTGGATGAGTTCACGTATGGAAAAAATGGGCTTGATCTTTAATCTTAGTGCTTTGCTTTAGTGAGACAAGCAGGGTCAGATACTCTGGAAAAGCTTCTCTGCTCTCTGAGACTGCACTGAGGAAACTGCTTAACAGAAAAAAAATATCAATGTTGGCTATTTTATAGTCTAGCTTCATCTTGATGCTGATTTTGATAAAATTTTAGGACCAGATTTTGAAAATGATATGGCTAGTATTTGCATACAGATGTTTACTGCATATGCATATGACATTTATTTACATGCATGGCTTCTTAGCTGATAAATTTGTCTTTTTTTTTGCAAGTAAATGTAAAGTTTGCACGTCCGTGTGGAATTTGGGTGCATAAGTAAGGTAGATAAAAATCTATGCACAAATATAAGTACTTTACTGGAAAACTTGCAATACTGTCTAAGATATGAGGCTTCAAATGTTTTTATTTATTTATTTATTTGTTTGTGATATGGCATGTATGCCATATTTTTTTGCTAGAATTTGAAACTAACACATTCGTTTCTAACAATCGAATAACAGCACAAATGGTTTTAGCAGCCTCTCTATCCTTATCGCAGTTTAGTTTTGATACAGTGTTTTAGATGTCACTAATGTACCTGAAATCAGGCATGGTTCAACAGTTCTGCAAAGTGAGATTTTTTTTTTTTTTTGAGCAAATTCAGTGAGATCTGATTAGGCCCTAAAAAATAAAATAAGCCCATTTTTATTCTGGAAAAAAAAAAAAAAGAACAGAACTTACTGGACAGATAACTCTGTTCTCGTTACCAGTGGCTATAAAACTATAGCTTGGCTAATGAGAGCTGTGCTTGTCCTATTGCTGTTGCCACATTTTTTTCCCTTCCTATTTATGTATAAATTCTGCCTAGTGTTCCCTGTGGGTAGATAGGTTTGGAGCCCTAGAGCTAATCAATGTAAACGCTGTTAGGGCACCTAAACACCCATCCATCTCCTTCCCCGTCTCCCCGTCTCTCTGGATTTTGGCTAAGGTGCAGTGTCATTAGATGCCTGTTCTTCCCCTTCCTGCTATATGAAGGCCTGCAGGAACACTGAAAGGAAAATACTGTGGGAAAGAGGGATGCCCTTCCAGATGTCTCCCCGGGGTGTTGGGAAGCCAGTTCCGTGTGACCTGGGAGTGCCATCACGCAGGATTAGCGGATTCAGTAGGGAACGGCCCCACCAGCAGCGCAGCAATGGCAAAGCTCCAAGGTCCAGTCTGTCCTCGAGACTGAAAATGCCCAAATTGCAATGGTTTATCCCATCCCTGATGCTGCTTTAAACCTAGCGGTCACGTGAAACGTGAGGGTGGTCGCTGGTATCTCCTGGGGAATGAGAAACCCATGCGTGTGCTGGTGCGCGTGGCAGCGGCGGCCCCGGCGCGTGCACGTGGCGAGGTGTGACTCCGCACAGTAAAGGACAACGTACCCATATGGGAAAGGACAACGTCCCCATATGGGAAAGCAGCACATTAAGCGGCTTAGAATGTGTAACGGGATCAGCCGCTGGCTACAGCGACCTTCTGAAAAACGAGTATCATTTGCTGCTGAGTTATGGGCACTTTAAATTCCACGCAGATAGGAAAGAGAGACATGGGCGCTGCACACCGGTCTCGTCATTCCTTTTAACAGAGTGGGAGCAGCGCAGCCGCGCTGCGCCGTGCGCGCCGGGGCTCAGCGGGAGCGCTGGCTCGCGCCCTGCGCCGCAGCACGGTCACGCCGGCACCGCTTGCCCGCGCGCCGCTCAAGGGAAGCGAGAAGCAGCCCAATGAAATGAACTCGCTCTAGCCCAACAGCTATTGACAGGAGAGATGGAGAAATTAGATAAGCATCGGAATGTCCTGGTCTGACTCCTTTGGTAATACAGTCCTCAGCAGTGCCATCGCTCAAGTGTTCCCATTCAGTTAAGTCTTTCTCTGGGCTTACTGCTTCCCTGGCTGCAAAGATAGTCATGGAAACAGAGTGGCTGTTTTGCAATTTCCCCTGTATCTCTGAGGCACGGTGACAGCAGCAGCCCTTAAAGAGGATGCATGTCACTAACCTTGTGAGGTATTTATATACAGCACATCATGCAGCATTTAATCTCTGGCAGGAGGGAATTAACTGCAAGAAACAGCGATGCCTGGGCCCTACCTCTGACAAGCAAGCACTTGAGAAGAGCAACGTGAATCCTAAAGATAGCAGCACCGGCTCTGGGAAGTACACACAGTGTCTTGCACTGTACTGTAAGGATGACAGAGATTTTACAGAGGAGCCCGGAGACAAGTCCTGACAGAGACCCTCAGCCCTGCGGTTCCTTCTTGTCTCTCCTCAAGGAGAAGGACAACTTCTGATGATCAGTGTCATGAGGCTGCAAACTCCACCGTGGCAGGATCTTAATACTTCCTAGTTGCATGCTCACATCCTGGGAATCCTAAGTGCTAGCACTGAACACAAGCAATACAACCTTCATTGTTGTCTACCTGTCCTAATCAAGATGCACATGAATGGCAGAAGTACCTAAGGTAAATATTGGTGCCACTTATTTTGAGGGCTGCCTGTCAGTTCCCTTAAAGATCACGTTTTCATTTGCTTATTTGCTTCCCAAATTTTATCTAGACTATTTTTTTTTTCCATGCTAGGTTTATGAAAACTTTGTGGGAAAATTGCAGTCAAAATAAGACAGGTTAGATCATTCAGGCACTTATGAGAATGAGGAAGAAACAGCAGAAACATTGTTTTGCAACATGAAAAAATTTAGTGCCTTGGACGGGGGGAAGGTCTTAAGGATCCCAGCAGCCACGTGTGGTTTTGGGCCATGAAGTCTGCCATTGCACCAGGTATTTGCCTTTTCATCTGTGACTGAAAATCCACTCTGATGTGGCCAACTTCCAGAGGATGGTTTGACTCACTCACTAAAAAGACTTTGAAGAATTTAATCAGTAACTTCCTTGAAGAATTAAATCTGCCTTGGGCTTATTCCACCCGGAGCTGGCCAGGGCTCTCTTTGCAAGGTAAGCTCTGCACTGCTTGAGGCTGGGGTACGTCGCAGAGCGAGCCACCCAAGGCAGGAGGCACTTGCTTTCCTTCTGCTCTCCTCAGCTTCCTTCTCGTAACCCAAACACAGGGAGCGCAGCAAGAGGAGGGTGGCAGGAAGAGGAGTAGCAGAGGGGAAGAAAGGGACAAGCTTTTGGGTGACAGACAGAAACTGGGAAGAGAGATGGAGACTGGGATTTGCAGGTCATTGTGAACCAGGAAAGGAAATGAAATTCAGAGAGGATAGCAGGGAATTTTAATTAGCCAAAGGGAAGATTAAGCCTGGAAAATACAATGAGGGGGAATCAGGGTTGGATGGCAGGGGAACACAGCCACCCTGGTGACAGTCAACCATGTTCACCAAGATGACTCCCTTTGCCCCTCTCAGGGAATTGCGCACAGCCCCATGGACCACCCAACTCTTCCTGCAACATTTTGCCATGCCACAGCCTCCTAAACTGCGTCATTGCCAAACAGAGGAGCCAGTTCACTGCCAGGTTTTAGAAAGAGCTCCTGGGAACCTCCAAAGGGTCTAGGGAAATCTGTTTCTAAAGGATTGTGGTGCCAAGGGTGAAAGATGGGTGAAATGAGAAACGAGGAGAAAGAAGTAACACTAATAGGGTGAGGAAGATGAGGTTAAATACTGAGGATAGGCAGTGCTGGAAGTGCCTACAAATGAGTAAAAGACTGGGGAAACAACCCAAAGGCCTGAGACAGGTTCTTCCTGGTGGAGGAGGTTGGGCCTGGATCTCCCCGTCCCGGAGGTGGTCTGGAGAGGGGTCTGAAGGGGTGAAATCAAGACTGAGTAATAAGAAATGAGGCAAAGAGCTAAAACAGGGAGGAGAAATGACTAAGGTATTTGTACATTTGAGGGAGGAAGGGAGAGAGGTGTCAAGTTCTGAAAAAAAAAATTTGGTTGAGCAGTTGTGAGCCCAGAGTATGCTCTTCCAAAGCCTGGGATGGATCCCGGGAGTCCCAACCCTTGGCAAAACCTGAGAATCCCAATGGCGATGTCCCATCACCTTCTAGGGAGTTTGCAAATGGTTACTACCAAAGCTTACTCTGTTGGTTCAAGTAGCAAGAGCCTGCGTCATAGATCCGAGGTTTTCCTACCCAAGTGCTAATACCTGGTGCCTTTCTTTAAGTTTTTCTGCTCACATTTCTAAAGACCTAGGAGTTCACCTCCTCGGCTGTGATAGGGGATTACTTTTTAACATTGCAAGCCAATCACTTAATAAAAATCAGAGGTTGCCATAGCGTTTGGCTCACCCAACTTAAGTGTCTAAATGTTAGTCACCCAAATCTAGCCTGGTAACTTCAGCGGGCTTTAGAGTAATGGGAAAAAATCTAGGAAAACATGTCTAGGATGCTTAAAATGTATAGGACAGGCAAGATGGCCAGCCTTTGGCACAGTTTATGTTTCTCTGTTGACGAATGACTACTTGAGCTTTAAAATGACCGTCTTCTGGATAACTGTCTCCGGGTAGCTAAGCTGAATCCCATATATCCCTTGTATGTTTCTCTATTTTTGTGTGCCTGGTGTATGAGCAGGCAGTCTGATATGTCGCACTGTTGGAGTTCATCCCCCCCAGGGTGTGTGAGCGCAGGTTCCGTGTTGCGGTTCTGCACCTCAACACCCAGGACGCTCGGAGGCTGAGGCTCCTACCTGCAGCTCGGGTCGGTGCCTGTCCTGCCATGCTGGATAATGCAAGGTGATGTAGAAACGGGATTGTCGTTATCTCAGGCTGGCCAGCCGAGTTTAATGGGCCTCCTTGACACTAAGTGTGCAACCCAGGGTTGCTAAAGACGCTGGGAATTGTAGTCGCTAATTCATGCAGCCACTCCTGTCCCCAGCATTACGGGAAACTCTTAGGGAAATTCATCAGAGCAGCATTTTGAAACATTGCAACTTTTTGCTCTGCAAGAAAAAAGTCTGAGCATGTACGGTGAGCAAATTATATATTGAATTACAACTCAATAAATTGTCATCACCTATTCAGGTGATGACACCTGAATGACTGAGAGAGGGAAGGGATTTGCAGAAAAGCAGAACGTGCTCATTCCAGCGAGACTGCCCTAATGCACCTGCACGCACAGCCTCAGTTTGTGTAGGCACCCACACTTGTGGCGTTTTTCTGCCTTTCTAGTGCTTGCCATTGCGGTCTTAATAATGTTGTTTTGACACACGAGTGTTTGTGAGTCAGACAGATGTGTCTCCGTTTTACTCCATCTGGAGTTCCTGTTTTACTCCATCTGGAGGTTCTCCCTTTTTATTTCCCTAGAATGCTTCTATGTGTGTGCTTATATGTGCCAACGTCATATGCAAAATATTAAAATATTCACTATTAAATATATAAAAATTTATTTCGGGGAAGGTGTTAAACTGTAAGATGCAGTGCTTGGTTATGATACAAGTATGTACATTCAGACTACTACAGAGATAAATGTAAAAGTACATGATAGCAAATTTTTGCTGATAGTCATAACTAGCTATTTTTTAAAAAAAGAAGACAGTTATCACGGAGTTCTTAAAGCTGCATCTTCCATGTTTCTACCATCTTCCTCTGCTCAACCTTTTATTGATTTCTTTTTTTCTCTGAACTGTGGCTGCAGTCTCTTTATCACGTAACAAACACTGGTATCTTCTAACGTCCAAAGCACAAAATATAAATTCAAAATTATTAAGATTTCAAATTTCTATAAATTTTCTCATCTCATCCTTTTGTTTTTCTCCTGCCAGATTTCTCTCATTAATACACCTTAAGGTTTTCACAGATCCTACTTTCCAAGCTACTGATGCAGCTTTAGAACAGAAGTCTACCAATAATTATCATTTTGTTAGTCAGCCAAGTATCTCTTTGGCTTCTGGGCACTGCTGCAGCATAAATATAAAAAAAAAAAAGATGAAAATTTTCCACCACATTTACCTCCTGTCTTCTTGAGCTAGTATTTTATTCAAAATAAAATATCATTCATATCATATGAATGTTCATATCATATTATTTTTTTTTAATTGAAATACTTCAGGGCTATATTAAATATACTATATTATTGCCATTTAGCTTTTTTTTAGCTCCAGACAGACATACCATAAAATGTACACAAGTACATTTTTACATACATACAAACATGTACAGATATATTTTCATATATATATATATATATATATATATATATATACACACACACAAAATATAAATTAGGTTCACTTTCACCTGAACAAGTATGACCTAGCTGGAAGCTACCACATAATAGATATAAACCTTGCCAGATACATCTTTCTAAATATGTCAGTTTTGACAAGGACATATTTTTCAAAACGGTGCTGCTATTATGAAGAGAGCATTTGAAACCCAAGGAGTTTTCGGGGCGGTTTCCAGCTGCAATGCAATTTTCCTCCGTAGCTCAGCACTGCAAGAGATCACTCATCGTGCAGGACGTAAGCATTCGGCAAATCCTCCAGAGCAAAATATTGCTTAAAATGCAGTATTTTTTTTAGCAGCTATTTGGCTGAAATGCGAATTCTAAGTGCGTTTCACGGAGCCAGGCCACGGAGGGCACACACGGACACTGCCAGGCCACGCTGGCGCAGCCACCGAGCAGGCACTCAGCTAACGCGACTTGTCTTACATATATTCTTAAGGACCGCGCTGCACCACAGGCTCTCTTTGGATTTTGACCTGCATTAGTCGCGGTTGAAAGCTGGGGTTATGTAATAGCTGCAGGGGAGGTGGAGGCTTCGTCTTCTGCCTTTAACAGAAAACAAAACAAAACAAAACTCGCTCATTCTGGCCGGCATCACGCTGGCAATGTCGCAGGGATCCGCCAGCCTCGGAAGGAAGCGGCTTTCTGAAGCCTCCGCGGACTCCCTGATAACCTGCTCAGTGATTTTACACCCAAAGTGCTGGGCTGTCCCCTCAGCTGGCGGCTCTTGCCTTGGCCCTGGCCAACGCGGTGCCCTTAGCGGGACCTTGTTTTTGTGCGGGTCCTTGTGCTTGTTTCTCCCGCGCCACAGCCTGACGAGGGTGTTTTGAAGCAGGGCTAATGGAGCGTTTGGGAAGAGCAACGTCCTCGTTTTCCTTCCCTTCCCACTACAGCCACCCCTCACTCTTGTTGCTCTCTCTCCGTGGTAGGAAAGCAGATGTGAGGCAGACTCTCTGGCAGAGAAAAGATGTTCTAGTACTATAATTATAATCAACATTTATTTGTAAAATACTCAAGGGCTTCTGGATGCATCGTGTGTAGAGGCAGCTCTGCACAGAGCTTTCGCTTCCCAGTCATCACACAGTAAATACAAGAGATTCAACCCACGGGAGAATTTCCTTTCTTTGCCCTTCCCCTTTTCTCTTTCCCTTCCCTTTTCTCTTCCCATCCACATCCCCTTTGCCTTCCCTTTTCCCTTCCCTTTTTGCCTTCTCATTTCCCTTTCCCTTTTCCCTTTCCTTTCTTATTTCCCTTTCCCTGCTCCTTCTCCTTACTTTTCCCGCTTCCCTTGCTTTGCTATTTTCCATGATAATTTTCAGCCAGCAAGTGATACACAAAACCTTCCTTCTAACTCCACCTGCACAAGCTGTAGCAAGGAGGTCTGCAATGAGATGGATGGACTCACCATGTGTTTCTGTTCCCCTGAATTTAACTTTTATGGTTACATGTCCAGTGGAGACATTACGCGCATTCTTATTTATCAACGAGGATTTGTTTTTGTAGAATATCCCTAGTATTGTCTGAGAATCATCGTTTTGCTAAACCAGCATTCCAGAAAGCAAAATAAAGTCACATGCAGAATTTATGCAAACCACATCTTTAAATATGGAGTGGGAGCAGTCTGCTAACACTCAAGATTCAAAAAGACCTTAGGAGAGTTTTTAAATTGAAGGCTGAGGACAAGATGACAGGTGCAGAAGAGCATGCGGGTTGGAGTGACTCATTATCTAAAGGATAAAACCCCAAACGCTCTGCATGCCTGAGAGAGATGAGAAAATCCAGACAGGAAACAACGAAAGTCAGATTAAGCATTCCAAATAAAATGGTACATATATAAATGGATTACATTGAGATTCAAAAGGAAAGTGGCCTCTGTAAATGCTACGAGCCCAAGAACCAAAATGAGTGAACTGGAACCTTTAATTTTAAATGTTGTTAATAGCAAGCATCCAAGAAACTCAGTAGGAGACAATCAGTCAGATATTATAATATAATATCTGATTTTACCCTTAGAGAACAAAAAAGCTATGTTTCAAACTAATTAAAAGCATGAAAATATGTCATAAAATCAACAAGGGTTGAAATTCCCTAACTGAGGGGGAGTGATAGCTGAAAGCTGGTTATCCAGTGCTCAGAGGACCGGCAGACGTGTGCAGAGGAGAGTCCATTTCACCCCAAACAGGGCTCCAAGCATGGGAAGGGAGTCACCCTTTGCAGTACCCGCCCCTCTCTGCTGACGCTACCTGGCAAGCACCGACAAAATGCTCACCTCCAAAATGGTTAAAGTTGAGCGAGAGAAATCCAGCTGGTGGCCAGGACCGTACTGCTAGTGACTCGGCTGAGTGGTGACAATGACCGCAAAACAGCCACGGATGGAGCTAAGGAGGCTTGAAAGGGTTGGAGCTGCTGGTAAAATGGGAGACTTCATCTGTCTGCAGGGGACTTGGAGACCTTCACAGTACAGTGTTATATGGAGGTGACGGTTTTTGATTCCACGAGTTGCTGCTTCTCAGCTCACCTGGTCAGATAACCCACAAGAAGAAAAACCACCCTAGACCTCATCGTGAGCAGCCTGCAGGGCCTGTTTCTACACGTAGTTATTGAGCGAAACTGCCACACGTGGCTATTGAGTAAAATTTTCTCTGCCCTTCTCAAAGAAACGATTCAGTGTAACCAGGCAGTATCAGGTACTTGAAACAGCATCTACACAAGGAGAGCAAACATGATAGGAATGTTTAGTTTGCAAAAAATAAAAGGGGTTTTATTGACCATGAAAGATATAGAGATAGTAAACCATTACTTTGCATGATCTGAGATCTAGAAGCACCATGTAAAGTTGCCACGCAGCAAGAAAAGGTGCTTTCTTGAAGTGTGAAACTCATTGCTACAGGGTGCTGTACGGACCCTGTAGCGTCAAAATGAATGAGTTGGACTTAGTTTTGAAAGACAGATACATGGGAGACAGCTACATCAGAGCATGATTTGGATATGTTCTTTGGCTTAAGAAGTCAGGGCAGGATCCATGTTTGTCCTACTTCTGCAACCCTTTCTCTCAGCACCCAGCAGCAGAGACTAAGTGCTGGCTGAGATGGGCATCTTACCTAGCCTGGGCCAGCTGCTCTTAACTGCTAATTGAAATAAAGTCATTAGAAATTTGGGCAGAAAAGTAGATTATTATTTATTTCCAATTCTACTCATTGGGTAATAACCTTTGGTTATTGTAAACTGGGCTGGATTCCAAGTGATAATTTCAAAATGAACAGCTCCAAGTTATTATATCCCCATGGCTTTTGTTTGTAAATGAAAAATAAAAATGAATACCAAGTGTTTCCTAGCTGCTGGAAGGAGAACAACCCCCGTCTCTGAAATAATCTGATTATCTCAGTGAAAGGAGGCATTTTTAACTAATATGAAATATATCCCCTTCAGTGCAGAATTATTCTTCCCACTTTCATACTCTTCTTTTAGAGTGAGAATTGGCTAAGAAAAAACATGTGAGCAGTGACAGACTGTTGTTTTCAGACCAGTGCTTCCACCCTTTGCAGTTGGTTACTGCTAGAAAGCACAGAAAATGGTGTTGTGCTTATCTGCCTTTTTCGGATGGCCCAGGACACTTCGGTGATTGTCTTGAGACCCTGTGGGCCGGGAATGATAAACTTAATTAAGCTCCTTAAGCAACCACATTCTGCCTCAGTAAACGTTAACACTTTCCCTTATGCCTGAGCAAACAGAAGGATCTGGTCTCCGCTTGGGAATGGTTCAGAGTGTTAATGCAAACAACACAACTTAAGCGATTTTTGCAAATGGTCCTGAAAGGTTTTCTAACAAGGCAGTGCTAATCACACTTCTCACTTAGGAAAATAACTTTGCTCTGTTATTCTGTATATTTTGAGTGGAATCTTTTGGTGTATACATGAAATTATTTGGAGAGGCGAGGAATAAGAGGAGGGATATCTATGCAGAGAAGATTTTTAAATAGTCCTCCTATACCAAAACTCCTGCAAACAACTGGAAATTAAATCTAATTAATCTCAGTAACATGGAGTTGATTTTTTAAAGGTTCTTACAGCCCTGCATAACTGTATCCTTATGGCTGGAGCTAGTTTCATTCAGGGTTGTAGCTGGTAAATCTACATATTATAAAAATATCTAAAGAACACGTGTGCACAGGCATGCGCAGGGTCTGTATGACTGATCACGATGGGCCGACATCTGCATGCCAGCATTTCCCAGTGCTTCAAATGGCCCTATCAGCACAGTTATTTCATCTCCAGGCCAAACAAATTGCTTGTATCCTCTCCCCCAGCAGAGCCTTCTCCCTATCCGAAGGGCTGTATGAAATTCTGCTCTTCAGAATTCACTTTTTGGGGGTGTTTTAAGTCCTTGCAGGCAGGTGGGAGGCGGAGGACAAGTATGGTTCGCACCGGTGGTGCAGAAGTGGTGTCTGCCCGTGGGTGCTTGGAGTGCCAAGACTTCCCAGGGAAGGACAGGTCTGCAACACTTCCCATGTAATTTTCATGTGGAATTTCTCCCTTTAGTCAGTTTACTGGCAAGGGGAAAGATGGGAAAGAGGTGAGAAATGGTTGTGATTTCCAGTACCTCTTAAAAAAAATACAACCGTGTCCCCTACAGCAGAGGGGAATATAAATTGTAAATCCCATTCTGCTAAGTGTTCACCTGCACCACTATAATTCATTCAGTGTGGGAGTCTCTTGAGTAAACACTATGAATTTTGGCACACCATATGGCCAACTTGAGAAAGACCGAGCTAAATCTCTGTAATGAGACCAAGCATTGAAGTGCAATTTCATTTCCTTTTTGAATTGTTTGAACTCAGCAGTGAAAGACTACAGTAAAATGAAAAAAAAATAAAAACAAAATCTTTTTATTTCTTTTATTTTTTGATTATGTTGCAGAATGAGAAAGCCGAAGGAGTTTTTAACATGTCTTTTTTTTTTGTAAAACGTCACCCAAAGCATCTGCGTCTATTTGCATGGGAAAACACTAAGCCTAGGCCTGGTTACTTGTCTCAATGCTCGTTATTATTTCTATTCCATTCAGGCTGAATGCAGAAGAACAGATTGAGCTACACATTTTCTGTGCCTCTCAGTCTGGGCCCACCTGCTAAATGGCAAATGTTGTGTAGCAAAATTTGGAGAAAAAAAAAGGAAAGGAAAGGGAAGGAAAGGGAAGGAAAGGGAAGGAAA
>JAYECN010502615.1:0-14495 GCA_035222435.1 Microcambeva ribeirae
CCTGCACAGCCTCTCTGGGCAGCCTGTGCCAGGGCTCTGCCACCCTCACAGGAAAGAAGCTCTTCCTCACATGGAGATTAATCTTCCTGTGCTTTAATTTACACCCATTACCCTTTGTCCACCGTCACTGGCCACCGCTGAGAAGAGTTTGCCCCATCCTCTTTATATTCTCCCCTCAGATATTTGTACATATTGATAAGATCCCTTCTCAATCTTCTCTAGGCTGAACAGGCCCAGCTCATTTAGTCTTTCCTCATATGACAGATGCTCCAGTCCCTTAATTATCTTCGTGGCTTTACACTGGGCCCTCTCTAGAAGCTCCCGTCCCTCTTGTGCTGGAGAGCCCAGAACTGCCACAGTACTCCAGGTGCGGCCTCGCCGGAGCTGAGCAGAGGGGCAGGATCCCCTCCCTCGCCCTGCTGGCAGCACTGCTCCTCATGCAGCCAGGATCCCATTGGCCTTCTTGGCCATGAGCGCACATTGCTGCCTCATGGTTAACTTGTTGTCAACCAGAACTCCCAAATCCCTCTCTGTGGAGCTGCTTTCCAGCAGGTCAACCCCTAATCTGTACTGGTGCCTGCCTGGGGTTATTCCTCCCCAGGTGCAGGACCCTGCATTTGTCCTTGTTGATCCTCACGAGGTTCCTGTCTGCCCAACTCTCCAACCTGTCCAGGTCCCTCTGAATGGCAGCACAGCCCTCTGGAGGGTCAGTCACTCCACCCAGTTTGGTGTCATCTGCAAACTTGCTCAGGGTGCCCTCTGTGCCCTTGTCAAAGTCATTGATGAACAAGTTGAACAGCACTGGGCCCAGAACTGACCCTTGGGGGACACCACTGGCCACAGGCCTCCAACTGGACTCGGCCTCATTTATCACCACCTTCTGGGCTCTGCTATCCAGCCAGTTCTCAATCCACCTCACTGTCCACTCATCCAGTCCACACTTCCTGAGCTTCCCCATGGGGATGTTGTGGGAGACGGTGTCAAAAGCCTTGCTGAAGTCAAGGCAGACAACATCCACGGCTCTCCCATTGTCCATCCAGCCAGTCATCCCACTGTAGAAGGCTGTCAGGTTGGTCAAACATGACAATGGTGAATCCCCTTGGTGAATCCATGCTGACCACTCCTGCTCACCTTCTTTTCCTTGACATGCCTAGAGATGGTCTCTAGGATGAACTGCTCCACCACCTTTCCAGGGATGGAGGTGTTTCCCAGCTCCTCCCTCTTGCCCTTTCTGAAGTCTGGAGTGACACTGGTTTCTGCCAGTCCTCCGGCACCTCCCCTGCTCTCCCTTCCTGCCTTTGGTAGGATGCCAGGGCTTGCGGGCCTCTGCAGCTGGTTGGAGGGTGACAACACAAGCGGTTGGTACACCACTCCTGGGCTATCTGCTTTAAGATGATTTTAAGTTTTTTTTTTTTTTTTTTTTAAAGTGTGCAGAAGCTGTGCCAGATAATGCAGTCTAGTGCTGAATAGGAAATCAGAAAGTGGTGGAAACACTTTATCCCTATAACCTGGCAAGGCTCCCTTCACCAAAGCTTTTACTACGTCAAAATTTGCAAACAAACACACGAACAAGCAAACAGTGCCAGCAGGAAAAAGGAGCTCACAACATTTATGAAGCTTTTACAAAGAACTCTTTCAAAAATTCACTGCTTTAATTATTATTTTGTGTTTTTTCTTCAGCTAAGAAGCTTCCTTGAGTTCAAAATTAGCCAAAGCTGAAAGGGATTAACTTTTATTGTAAGGTATGATTCTGTTCAGCCACAGTATATTATGTCGCGGTGAAAATCTGTGTGTAAGTAGCTAGAAAACAGACAAATGAAACAAGAAAAAGGGTAAAACCTCGGCTATAATTTTCACATCAGCCTTTTACAGTCAGAGTACAATACAGCCGTTTTGTGGTATCATAAAGAGTTGTTAGTTGTTCTTCTGGTGATTTAAAGCCCTAAAATTGTCAACATAGTCTAGAATATTACTGTGCACAAAAGAAAACGATACTGCATAAATTCCATAGCACCTTTTTCATTTTGCCATTGAAATAATAATCTCAATTACTGGAGAAAAGCCGTGTGTTGGGGGCTTGTCATGGCTTTCATGAACTGGTATGTGTGAGTGTTGAATTATGCAGAACTGCAGTTCACAAAAAAATGCCAAATTGTGTAGACAGGTGAAAGTACAACAATATTCTGATGAGCAAAGCTTACAAAGCAATATTTACACATCCATTGCAAGACTCTTACTTTCATATCTAGAAATGAAAGTCAAAATGAGCATTACTGTATGGGATGTTCCAGAGTTGGCCTTAACTCTGGCATTTATCCTTTGAATATCTGTCTTTACAATTTTAATAATATTCTTTTAATATAGTTTTTTACATGATATGTATTTAGAAGATCAGACTCATAAATTGCAGATCCCCACAGATCACAGGAATAAGTGCATGGATTTGCAGTTCTTAATCTAGGAGCAAGGATTTGCAGTTATATTATAATTTAAATCAAAGAATGTTAATTTTAGTATATGCATAAAACACTTGGGGCTATCCCAAGTCCCAGGATGTGTCATCAACCCAGATATTATACAAAGCTTTCAAGAAACTGCAAATTTAATGTCTGAATTTAAAAAAAAAAAGAAAAGGAAAATTGCGATAAGAAATATGTTGAAAGATATTCTAGGTCCCTTCATCAGAGAGAAAGAGATAATAGTAACAACACTTTATAGCTAAAAAATACAATGTGTAGAAATTTTAATGATGCCTAATGATTCACATGAACTGTACTGTTAAATTTGGGAATAAACTATTCCCATTTTACAACTAAAAAAAAAAGAAATACAAAAGTGAACACTCACATTTTCATCTTTTGGGCTCATAAAACTTTGCAGCTTAACCCATATTCCCATCTAAGTGTCATGTTTTTATGTGCTAGTGACTGAGTCCTTAATACAAGTGAAAATTAAACTAACACGCAAAGGAGGGAGAATGTGTAGTGGAGTGAGAAAGGCTGCCATTCTGACAGGCCCCTATTGATTAGTGACCCTAACAGTTGTTGGCAAGCCTGATGTTGGAAGCTTTTTCAAAAGCCAGGTAGGTCTTTCCCCTCCGAAAGAAGAAAGTTCGACAGTTCTCAGTCAATGTCAGTTTGAGCATCTTTGACTCATGAAAACTACACTTGAACTCTTGTAAAGCACACATCCATTGAGTTTTAGTTTCTTTTCCTCAGATTAACTGGTCATCCTTTGACTTCCCTACAGTCTATTCTATTCTGCTTTGGAATTTTAAAATTCAAAATCTTACTCATTTTCCTCTTGCTTTTGTGCCAGGAGCTGAGGATGTCCAGTACTCAGCATTCTGCCTGTGACAAAGAGCAACTTTATAAGGGAATACTGCTGTTTGAACCCCTATTTTACTGCTGTGTATGACATATGTATGCTGTTTTGTGGTTCCCTAAATGTTCTTTACCATAGTGTTCTATTACTCTTTTTAAAGAATTTACAGTGCCACAGTTTTTAACAGAGATGGTTACCTAATCGAGTAATTCTATGGATTTCTATTAAATACTTCATCAGATGACAATCACCATTTCAAGAGTGCGGCTCTGTAACTTAGCTAAGTAGAGGTCAGAACTCCAAGGATTTTTTTTTCTAAACCATCCTTTAACAATTTTTATGTCATCTTCTTATCAATGAAAATTACACTGTGAAAACATGAGGTTCCGTTTTTTTTCCTTCTCTCTGGCATGCTTAACTAGTATTTTATCTTCTTGCTGCCTTTATGCTTTTGTCAACTTGCTGTGAATTTGGCTTTCTCTGTTGAGTACCTGTCTACATATGTCTTCACGCTGTCATGTACTGATAAGCACACTGGGAGAAGGAGAAGTGCAGCCCCCTCCTCATTCCAGGCATTTGGTTTGGAAGGATTTCAAGGCCACATCTTAGCAGTCTGATCCGGACGGAGATCTCAGGTCCCCTAGTCCAAGTTCAGTACATAGATAATTATTCTTTACAATAGCTCCTTTATAAAATGTCTTTCTATATATGGATATGCAGTATAAGTATAGGCTTTCCATATATGTGTGTGTGTATGAACATTGCTTTTTGCTCAGGTTTTCACCTTTTTTGGGGAGAAGCTCCGTCTCTGAAGTTCCTGCTTCCTTTGCTTGGCGTAGGCTGCTGGACTTTCCCCTGGGGAACCTGTTTTTCCACTTTTGATGGCTGCAGCTGTAGTGTTAACTCCCCGAGGGAAGTGCGCATCCCTGGGAAAATGTTCAAAGTCAGATTCAAGTCCTGGACTTGTAAGGATCACTGGTGTTATCTCGGAGAAGAGTTAATAAGGAAGTCAGTAGGTTCTTCAAAGAGCCTGGAGAACAAGCTGTCCAGCAGATACTCTTGGATTGGTTTACATTGCTGCAGCCAGAAAGAAGAAACAAGCTTTTGACAAAGAAATTGCTGGCTTTTGAGATGTGGTTTGACCAGATGTAGGTTGACAAGTGTTCGCCATTCACCTTCATTTCAAAGCACTTCTAAGACCTCCTGGTTTGGAATGGTGACTCAGGAGACTTTCCAGAACAGGGGAATGGTGCGTAGGTGCCAGCTGTGGCTCTAGCACTGCTGCATGGCTTGTAATGGTACTCAGTTTGTCCTTCCTGAACTCATTTTTAGCGAGGTCCTTTTACCTAATGTTGACTCTATAGCTTCTGCTTGTGCTTAGGGTTTGCCAGCTTCCTATATATCATTAAGTGATTGGCTATTGATCTGGTAGTCTTCTTTACCCTTGTGACTTGAGCATCCCTTTACACTGAAAGTCCTTCAGAAGAGGAAGTGCAAGACTCAGCACAGGAGCTCTTTCTGTTCTCCCCTGGCACTCAAGTAGTCGTCCTCCTCTTTCACTAAACATCCCTGGAGGAACTCTTAACTCCATAAGTGAAATCGCAAGACCAAGTTAATAGGGGCTCTTGAGACACCAACCTATCCTTTTAAAACAGTGATGGAGTAAGAGGAAGACCCCTTTTCAGTGGGTTCTTCATCCAGAGGGTTCTTTGAGATACAAGAGCACACTGAAGTTCTCTTTTTCTTTTTTCTTTTTCTTTATTCTTTTTCTTTTTTTTCCTTTTTTTTATGATTATAGATTTCTGTTATCCCATTAGTTCTCCACCTTAAAGTGGCCACCTCAGAATTTTGTGTACGCTTAGCTTCACTTGTTCTTTGTATAGACCATACCCCGTCAATCCTTAATTACTCTAATAGTCTTCCTTTGTCCAATGGGAATACTTTATATCTCTTCTAAAAATCCACTGAATTATATTGGTGGGTGTTTTCTACCACTAGCCAGAGGTAGTCCTTGTGCTTTTGATGTGCACTCTTCCTGAAGTACCAGTGTTTCTGCCCTAGAGCTGGTTGGTTTCTGTAGTTCTCGTTACATGGATTCTCGATGCCTCGGTTAGAGGAGTGTCCCTTCCCAGAAACCGGTTCCATGATCATAGTCACCCACTAGGTAAGCCAAGACATGACTGCAATGATTCTTTCATGGATGAAGGCAATTTTAGCTCCAGTAAAAGGCTAAGGTACATTTTTGCACCATTTTTGATACATATTTTGGTACATTTTCCTAAAACACTGCTTTGCAGTGCCAAGACCTCCTAGTGCCAAGCTTGCCTCCAGTCGGCAGTAGTTAATGGCTCCCTGGACCACTATTTGCCTGTTTATCCTGGTTGGCGATATCTTGATTAACCACAGAAAAGTTTCCACCAGGCACATGCAGCTGGCGTGTTGCAGTATAATGATGACAAATTGGACAGGACTTTTTGATCAGCTTGTCAAAAGGGCCCTGCTTGTCTGTGTTGACAAGCAGAGGGTTTTCCACTGGGGAAAGGTTGGGTGAAGGCTTCTGAAACCCCCAGGCATTTCTCCTCATCAGGCCTTATTCCTCATTGCCACATAAGCTTGTCCTTACATCTTTGGTCCAATGTTTGCCAAACAAATGACTTTTTGCTCCATTCCTGATTTTGTAGTGAAAACAGCCTTGAAGTTTTTATTTCAGTCAGTAAAGGAGATACTAGCCTTTAAAAATAGACTCCTGTATATTATGTCTTTTGGCCTTTACCAGTTATACTAAATGCCTTCCTAATTAATGTCAGAATTTCATCTTAGTCATGCGAACGATTTCTGTCAGCTACTTGCTTCCCGGACTGAGCTGTCTGGCACACCTTTGATATTATGGGCATACTCCTGCACTGAGACAAAAATATCTGGCTAACTGTGCTTGTATATAATTACACTGACAATATGAGTGAAATTTGACCATATATCTCAAAGAAAAAATACAGATAAGTTATCTTTCCTATGTGTTATTTCTCTATTCAGTTATGCATTTGATTATGTTCTGCTTTCACTATTTTTGCTTTCTATTTTCTTGCTCTATCTGCTCTTTCATCTAGCATCTGACTTATTTCCAGTCCTATAACAGATACAGTGTTTTATTTCTGAAACAATTGCAGACTTGACTCTTCCTAATTTTGTCTTGCCTTTGCATGCAGTTCACATTCACCACAGTACAATTAACCTCCTGTGAACTGATTTTTTCTTGTTTGCATTCAACACAATTAGATTTTAATTCAAAAGCCTTGCTGTAACTTCAAATATTGTATCACTTGTGTGTTCTGTCCAACTGTAAATAGTATGCAGACTATTCATATTCAAAGTAGCAATCCAGTCTTTGCATGTAGCAGTTTCTTAAATATTTTTTTCCATAATTTCCTCTTTCTACCTATTCTTAGTTTCTCTCCAGCTGTGGTCTGCAGACTTTTGCAAAATGCTTTTACTTCTTATAAACACAACGGATTGGCCCAAAGGTCTGTATTTTCTTTCAAAACTTTGTGCAATCTTTTATGTGGTTTCTTGCAAATCCACTCTGATAATATTTTGTAGACTTATCTTTAGAATCTTCTGTTTTGTGTTGCAACGGCACTTTTTTATGGGCTTACAGTTTAGTATATATAAAGCTGTTCATGCCTCCCCCTTTTTGATTTATACCCCTTCAACTTTACCTTCAACTTTACCCTGAAGAATGTTGCACATTTCTTTAATGCTATGTAATGTTGGTCTTGCCCTTCCTCACCTGTATAGAAGCTATTCAGCAAACCTGGGGCAGCTGAGTCACAATATTTTTAGGCCCCTTTTTCACCTTCCTAGGAAGAGAAAAAAATCTTTCCCTGCTTTGCTGATGTTGTCTAATGTATTTCTGAAAAGTTGGAATCATAGTGGAGTCCTTAGTGGTTTTCCTTTTCTTCTACTCACGTCTCTTTTCCATTGCTGATACTGCATTGATTTCTGAGATGGTAATGAGAGAGAACTCCAAATCAGGATTTATAAGGTGAATCATTATTATAACCAAAGAGAAGCTAACATGGGAGAAAAAGCCTTGTGTCCTGCTCCATCATGTGAGCAGCACTGACTGACCGAAGCAGGAACTATTTCAAACCAGAACACTACAGGTTTCTTAAAGTGCCTTTTACCATGAGTGTTATTTAATGTTCACAGGTGTTATGTACTTGAAAATGTCTCTGAAGTCAAGCTAAATGGTATATTTATGCACCAAATTTAAAAGACTAAGTTCAAAAATTGGCTTCTAATAACTTACTGTTTAGGAGTTCCTGCATTCAGAAAGTTGTTCAGTGTTGTTTTTAATGGAGATATTCCAGAAAACTGCTTTCAGTTCCCAAATGACTGATCTCCTTCTAATTGAGTGAAACTTGCCAACTCTCAGATCTACAAGATCGACAAGAAGCACACACAGTACAGGTACAGTGTTTTAACATAAGAAATATTTAATTAAATACTATGCTTAGAAATCATCATAGCTGAGACAGCACCATTTTGTTTCACTTTATGTGTACAGGAAAGAAACAAAATGGAAACAGAAGATAACAAGAGCCTGTTTGCTTATTCCTTGGCTGCAATTTTTTTTTTTTTTTTTTTTTTTTTTTCCAAATTTTTCTGCTTCTTCTCTAACAAATGTTCTGGTAGCTTGCTAGTGAAAATAAAAATAGGAAGTTAGACAATAGTTTGCGGAGAGCCTTTTTGCTTGGGAAGTAACACTTCACAGTAACTTGAGTATAATCTGTAATAACTCCAACTAAAACAGCGAAATAAAAAGTAAGCAGCAACAGCAAGTGCCTCCCAGCCCTCCCAGTGATCACAGCTCTCTGGCTGAGGGAGCTGATGACTGAAGGCAACTGAGGCATTTCAAGTGAGCAGGCTGATAGGTCTCCTTTTGGGTCTAGGTCACTGTCATAACAGGCATATAGATTGGTGGTGCATACAAGAGTTTGGGGAGTAAAAAGGTTTCAGGAAACTGTTTTCCAAAATACTGGTAAAACAGTGAGAAGAATCATTTATAAAATAACCTGGTGTATAGGAAAAGGTGTGCTTAAATTATAGCCAGAAGATCATGGCTGCCCTTGGGTTTTTTTTTGCATAATTCTGAAAATGGAGGAGACAGTGTATCAGTTGACCTAAGGTGCTATTACAAAATGCTTGTTGAATGTTCTTTTTCTGTGAGGCAAATGATGTATTTTTCAAGTAAATTTACATTGAATAACAGTAAGACACAGAGTGAAATTCGTTTGAGAAAGCTAATTACAATGATACTTAACAGTTTTTATAAAGACAAGAAGACTCAGGAAGGTCTCATTGTCACATCCGTGTACCCTTCCAGTTTAGTTTTGATTTCAGTATTTCTGCACTCTAAAAAATATAACACAGGTGATGGGATTTTGGCACAGACTGGAAGCACTACAGTTTGGGAAGCATAACTGTTCGGATGAAGTTTGGATCCTGCCTGGAGGATGACTCTGCTAAATAAAAGCCTTATCCACCCGTCTGTTTCATATGCAGAAGCAGGCAGGCAGTTTCTGAGCAAGCCAACTTAGCTGTCTCCTACAAATTCCCTGGAGCTGCTTCCCAGTTTTATCAGCTGTAGGGGATAGGAGGGCCTGAAGAGTCGCGGAGAGAGAGCATTGAATTCAGAAGCGCAGATGCAGATCCCCAGGGCAGCTCTATCTAGGTGTGCAAGAGGGGTAAACTGGCCTAATACAGCTGTCTATTCCCCTTCCTCTCCCAAGTTTAGGAAGAAATGCGTGAGGCCACCAAGGAAGGAAGAAGCAGCAAAGCAGAGGAGAAGGCAGCTGTATAGGTGGAGATGTAGGCAGATTAAAACTGCCAGCTCTTGGGGCTGTCAGCAAGGATGAACCGTCTGCGAGTTGGCAAAGGGGGAGCTGGTGGAGAGCAAAGCTGTTGTAAGCAGCGAGAACAGGGAAAAGGGATGCGGAGAGTGGAGGCAGAGGCTGCTGTTGGGCCTGAACTGGAGGGCTAAGTTAGCTTGCTTTCAATTGCAGAAAAGTACCACTAAAGTACAGTTGACAAATAGAATCTGACTATAAAATCAAGTGTGGGATAAATGGAATAAGTACTGTGAGACTGTGCTTACATATTTGTATTGAAGGATATCCTAGATATACAAAGGACCCTGACCTCAAAGACTTTAATATTTGCAGCAAATAAGAGTGGTTATTTTTGTTGCTGTTTTTGTGTTTTTGAGCTAGCTGTCGGTCTATCACAGCCATTAAAGATGGTGGCTTTTCCCAGTTTTCATAGACAATCTTCGTTTTGGAGTTATTTGTCAATAGCTGACATACCGTTCGATACAACATTTTCTGTCTCTCACATAGAAGTGGATCTAGATAAGGCCGCTGTGCAGGTTCTAGCCCTGTGCCCTCTAAGCTGTCTTCTCAGCTTGTTGGTGACTGAACGAGCACGTATTACGAACATCCACAATCCTGTACCTGCCACATGAAGGAGAAGTCAATATTTATACCTGACAGTTGATAGAATTCTTTAAATATATTTTGCTAAATAACACTCTATATTACACACTCATTGTCTAATATTTGCCCACAGAAGAAGTATTTGTTGTTTGAACTGAATGCCTGGTTAAGCAGAATTAAATGAGGACAACATATTTAATATTTATTTGGTAGCACAACACAGTAGACACGCAGGAGGTGAGAAAGAGTGCAAATATAAGAGGAAGAAAAGTGATTAAGTGACATGGTCAGAACACAAAATATTCTTGTATGACTACAGTGATTCTGAGGAAAACAAAAGCAAGAAAGGCTTGGCTATTTCAATTTTAGATTTTAAAAGTATTTAAAATAGCAATATTTATGGAGGTCTGTAAATTAATATTCATAGCATACATATTGATTTGCTCAAAAATACATGCTTCAGGAAAAATCCAGAGGTAATCTACTTTTCTAAGTCCAGACCATTCATCCTCTTTATTTTTGGAACATCTTTTGTCTTCACTGAGAGGCTCTTTGTATGGGAAATTTTTATTTTTCCATTGTTTCAGCCTCTGATGTAATTTTAGCAATAACTTTTACAACAAAATCTAACAATGACGACGATGACAAATGCACATTGCTGAGAGCTGTTAAACTTCTCAAGGCAGTTCTGAGGCATTTACTTAGGGAGAAACTGTAGGGAGCAATGGGATTTTGTGAGAAACTATATTGCAGAATTTTCACACAGAAAGTGCTTTAGACAGTATTTTTTTCTGATAACATAGCAAATAATGTTTTACAATTGTAATAAAAGTAGCACATCTTGCTTTGTTTTCTGAAATATATTCTTTGAGGACAAATGGAAGTCACACCTGTTCAGACAGAGAAAGGATTTTGGCCATTTATGTAGTGATCTGAAGGGGAAAAAAAAAAACATACACATATATATATTTTATATATATATATATATATTCACACACACATATATATATATATATATATATATATATATAAAATCTACTAGCATCAAGATGCTGCAATATGTTTAATATTGAATTTTTATTTTATAAAAGTTTACTGCCAGAAGTAAATATATCTCTACTTGTCATCATATAAATATAAAAAAAGCTACACCAGATAGTGTAATGTTTATTTTAGCAGGTATGTCTTTGCATATATGTCTGTGGGTAGAATTTCAACATGTGTGCTTTTGGTAAGTATAATCATGGAATAATCCTACCTCCTTTTCATATATTGGTTTCTAGCCATATTCTTTCTCTGCTGTGTGTGTATTTGTGGCTTTTCTAGGAATTTTTTTCTCTATCTGTATAGATTTGAATACATAATTTAGATCTTTCTGTACTTCCGACACCAATGACTTTTTTTTCCAAACACAATTAAGTGCATCATTAAAATAAAGACATTTGAGGAGTCTTTACAGGATTGTCCTTAGAAATGCATCACGTACATCACATCTGTGCTTTCCATGTGCTTAGTAACTCCTGCTATCCCTGCGTGGTTTAACCACAGACTAACCACTAGTAACCTTGTTAAAGCAAGCCTGAAATAACAGTAAAAACTATGTAACTTCAAATTTATTTTTTATTTTATAAAGAAAACATTTCTGAATATCCCCAGCCAAGTTCAGAATAATTAACTTCAGTTTTGAACTGGATGGGAACTTACCACAAAACAAATCTATGATGCAGATATATCAACTGTGAATAAATAATTCAGTTTATGTTTGTCCATCATATCTTTAAATTCCCTGAGTGGGCTCTCAAGCCTTTTATTGAAGTGATATCCCCAAAACAAATGTTCCCCATGATTGATTCCTACAGACATTTGCTGTTACAAACCCTTCTCTTTATTGTTTTGGTATGTTGTGGTTGTGGTTGAACAGTCTTCCTGTGCCTCGTCATAGCTATATGTACTACCCTTCTTTTATAATGATGTATTTTTTGTCTTTGGCTTTGACTTAGTGTTTTTCTCTTCTCCAGCATCTTTTCGTGCTACTGTCTTCCTGTCTTGTAAATGATATCTTAGTAAATGTTGCAAATATCCATGCCTACCATTTTAATAAATGGGAGATTGGTGTTATGTACTAAAGAACAGAATTGTATTGTCTGAGATTTTACCTCTTCATAGCAATAAGCAAATTACCTGATATTATTTAAGCTCATGCTTTTCCTTTGTCATATAAAATTCTTTTGTTTTTATCCCTAATACCAGCTTTTCTGTGGTAAAACAAAGAAGAATAAAAGAAGGAGGGACCACACAGGAACAAAGCAGCACAGAAAAGAATTGCTTAGGGAATTAAAATCAACTGGAACAGAATGTAAATCTTAGGATGCTGGTTACAGGTATTACTGAATCGCTATCGTTAAATCCTTTAGTGCCTAGACAGTTTCTGTTTTTCACACGCAAGATACAGCTGTAAGCAGCATAGCGTGGCACCTGAGGGGGTGATGGCAAAACCACGAACACAAAAAGAACTGAAACTGCTGTTGTGCAGCAGCCATCTTGCTCCACTCCCTTATGGTCCTCCAGTTTGCTCTTCTAGCTGTTTTCTTAAAGTTATAGCAGTCTAAATTGGAAAAAAAAATAGTCAAGATTTCCCTCTGGTGTATTTCCAAATCTGCGTGCTTTTTGTTATCGCATCTGCAATTACTGTGAAGTAGAAAAGGACCTTGTTAGGGTCAGGCATCTATGAAACCGAGATATAAAATGTTCTCTCTGGAGAAATAGTTCTTTGCCCCCTGGTGGTGAATTAATTTTGAAAAATATTAAAAAACACTTCTAGGAAAATTTACTTGAAATTAAAAAGAGACACTAATTGCTTCAGTGAATACAAATAACACTGCTAAGCAATGCTTAGTGTGTCAGATAGAATTAAGATCCTGAAATGAAAAAGCACTGTGGATCTTTCATAGTCACTGTAGAATAGGGCTCAACATCACCATCTGAAAACTGTATCAGATCTTCAGCATTTCAGTATCATGTTTCTTATTTTGCTTATTTTGAGGGTTCAACCCACATGCCTTGAGAACACACTGCAGTCCTGGGAATCCCTGATCACTGTAAAGGATGGAGCGATGGAGTTACGTTAATCTATACAACATCTTCAGATGTGCCCCTCTCTGGAGGTTTGTAATATCATCCATAGAGTGAGAGTTCCCATTCTGGGAGGCTACAGCAACACTCTCTGAATGAAAATATTGAAAGACCTGTACATATGTCTACAAATTGTCTTGAGATTTTCAGTTTGAGTACACTGAGCATCTCCATATGTGAATAACATACCGGAATAAAATTCTTAGGGTAGTAATAACAAAATGGACGTGGGAAGCCATCCATTTTCAATTCAAGTCACAGACTATTTGCAAGGTGTCAAGAATATATTATTTGATACAAATGTAACAGCTATCTAATAACTATTATTCTTTTAATTCCTTAACCTTCTTAACTTCTGCCTGAGACAGTGGCCTCCCGTGTTGATGTTCTTCTTACAAGAAAATATGCATTAAAGTAAGACAGACTGTTGTCATGTCATCTAGCAAAACATCATGCACTTATGTTGGAAAGAGGCCATGTATAAAGACCAAGGCTTTCGGATGTTGATTTTATATTATTAGAATATGGCTGATATTCTGAAGTTGAGCCATCTTTAATTGTCCATCAGCCTCATTTTGCATGATGTTAGTGTGGGTTCACATAACTTTTGGGTTTGGAAAATATCCCAGGGTATGGCATGCTGAGTAGGCAAGGACTGTTTTGGCCCTAATTTTGTAACATGTTGACAACAACAACTAAAAAGCATAACTAAAAGAGCGGGCTGAGCTGCCCAGGCCAGGGATGATAAATAATACTCTTTTGTGTTGCATGGCCTGTAACATAACCAGCATTCTGTTTTTATCTCTATTGCTTTTCCTGCTCTTTCCATTCCCACATTTCTTTCTCCTTATTTTGACTTATGTCTGGCCTAAGGTAACAGCTGGGCTACACAAATGGCATATTCCTTGCAAATCTTTCAGTGGGCAGAACTGCCGTAGAGTAATCCTATTCCCACTTATTTTTCCCACTCATGCTGGATGCTATCTCCCCTCACTCCCCACCTCATTCTAACCCAAGTGTTTGGCTGGCTGTATTTTAAACTAGATTTGGTGTAAAAACAGAATGACTGGAAAGCCAGTGACCAGCTCACTCGCCTACGAGGACACCGGGCCGGCAGCACCTCCGAGCAAGGCTGCTGCTGTCTGGCTCGTGGCCGGGGAGCCCGCTCGTCCTCAAAACGCTCTCCCAGCTGGGAAACACAATTCCTGCCTCCGCTCCGCTTAACCTCGCTGCTTGGGGAAGGCTTCTTTGAGCTCTCGGGGTATAGTTATACAAAGGGTTTTCCAATAGGAAAGCCAGTTTAAGCCGGGCAGTTTCCTGCCTGCTTTGCCCTCTTGTTCTTGCTCCTGCATCACATTTGCGTCCCTTGATTGTGCCGGTGCAGCTGTTTCTGGGTTGTGTTGTAAATTGGATTACTGAAATAAATCTGATGTGTGTGTGTGTGTGCATGTGCATACGTGTGTGCGTGAACACTTTTTTTCTTTTTCTTTTTTCTTTTTTTTTTTTTTTTTTTGAATCTGGATCATTTCAATCATCTGATTTATA